>PPHD01007043.1:0-23638 GCA_002909625.1 Bambusicola thoracicus
AAATGGGGAAAAAATGCCTGAATCTGATGCTATTTCTGTTGAAATGCATCCTTCCATGTGAGTCACGTTGGCTGCCCATCCAGCGGGCTCTGTGGGGCTGCAGAGGGTGGTGGAGGAGTGGCCCTGAGGTGCTGCTTGGGGTCACCGAAGGGATGGAGAGGACAGTTTTCATAGCCAGGGAGAACTGAAAACAAAAGCCATCCGTTTTCTGAAGTCTCTGTTCGGCACGTTCCCTGGATAAAGCTCATACATGTGATGTCGTAACACAAATTTCCTCCCAGATCAGACGTATGATTTCTGTGCTCTGTGCTGGTGAAGTCACCCTGACTCACCATTCTTGAAACTTGGGAAAAAAAATGCTCGTTTCATTTTCAAGAGAACATGTGGAGAAAGCTCAGAAGCACAATGAACTCTCATCGGCCCCATCCACTCCTACCCAGCTAAGGACTGGGGGGTTTCACCAAGAGGTGAAATCCTTGTGCCAAACAATGAAATGCCCACACTGTCATCATTACTGCTGGTTTAAATGTGTGGGAGCTTTCAAGTGGAGTTTTTCCTCATTTTTTCCTCTTAGATGGGGGCTGCTTATCTAAGAATTTGCGCAGCAAGCAGTGTAAATGTTTAAGGGTTTCTAGAGTAAATGGTCGCTTCTAAACATGTGCTGACTGAATAAAACTGGGGGTCCTGTAGGATACCTCCCATCCCTTCTTTCTAGTTACAGGTGATAACCACTTGACAAATCAAAGCCATGGGAAAAAGACCAACAATGGAAAGAACCAACCTGCTTCTAAAAGATGGATTTTTGTGTGTATGACAAATGCAATACAATCATAAATCCAGGATGATCATTTATAAGGGGTTATCTCAGTAATTTATATTCTCTCTGATAGGGATAAAAGCAACCAGGAGTGGAACAACAGTCCCGCTCACTTTATGATGCTGCTCTGGAACCCCATCACCAAGGGAACAAAACAGATGTGGATGATGCTTTCCCCACAGGCTTTCTGTTCTTCAATGCTGCTTAGGTACCTGGTAACCATAAAAATACCCTCTCTCTCTCCCCTGGGAACACTTGGGTTGCACTTGTGTTACCCAGATGTGTAGATTAAGGCCCCTCTGAATGAGGTATTTGTAATCTATATTTAAATCACTAAAAAAACGTAGGGACTCTATGACTATATGGCTCTAATATGGCTATATGGCTATAATATGACTACAGTTTTCAAGGAGATGAGGTCTTATAATAGTGATGACTTGATAAATGGACTTTTCAATTAATAAAATGGGATTTGATTTGAAACATCAGACCCAAACTCAGTCAAATCCTTGAATTGCATTCGCCTCTTTGGGTTGGTTGGAAAACCCAAAAAGAAAATATCAGGAGGAAAAGAGGGCCGAACCAACTTTTTTTTTAAGAATCTACTGAAATTTCAATATTCTTCCATTTCCAATACATTCAGGAGCACCACTGAGCTACCAAGGTTTTCAGGAGACCATCAATCAGACTAAATCAAACGTGGGAGCGCCATGACTTTGGTTTGGAATCTGTCAAGGAAACTCATGCAATCGGTAAATTTAACCTCAAATCAGGCACGAGTGCTGTCTCTGCAGGCCGTGGTTCGTGCTATGCCAAACAGGAGTAAAAAATCAGACAGGAAGGGTTGGAGATTGGATTGTTATTTCTGAAGTCTATTTATTGTGACCCTTCATCAGGACAAAGAAAACATGAAGAGCCTGTGTCAATTTACTAAAGACTACTTGAGAATATAGAGGCTATCTTGTATTTGGATTTCATTGAAAACTCTTCCTGAGAAACTGTTTCAGGGCTCAGAAGGAAAGAGCTGTATTCTATTTTACATCATAACTGGTTTTTGAAACTTAAGCTTTTAAACAAAATACAAATATTTGCAGTGCAAGCAGGCTCTTTTTCAAATGCTTTAGCTGAAGACCCAATTTTCCATCCCAAATGGCTTTGATGGGAAATTTCTGACCACCCCTCTGTTTATCTCAAGCAGATTGTGACGGAGAGGTGGGAGGAGGTATGGGTCCTTATGGGCCCATCTTTCCTCCTTGCCTTGCAGATCAACACAGAAACGGAAGAAAGCTTTGGTGACAGCAAGGTTTATTCTGAGAAGGAGGAGAATGTGAATTATTCAGCTATCTCCACAGGATATTTTCCATATTACAGATCAAATGAGGAGCAGTTTCTCCGGCCTCTCGTATATGGCTTAAATGCAGAGGGAGAGAAGCCTGAAAGCAACCGCAAAGATGAAGGAGGAGGTGGATGTACAAAGCTTGGTGGAGATGCTGAGAAGGTAAATTGCAAGGGAAATTTCTCCCCATGACTGTGGATATCTATTGGGCAGCATTCCCACCAAACAGATGGCATACATCCTTCCTTGAAGGACACATAATTCCAATGATCCTTCCAATGTGTCAACCCCACTCTTCCATGTATCCACACCTCTGCTCCTGTGTGTGTTTATTACAGACCACCCACCCAGCTCTGGGGACAGAGAGGAAGCCATGTTCCTCCATGGCCAATGTAGAGCCAACATCCCAGCAGCTCCTAGGAGGCAGCACCTTGGGAAGCTGCCTTCCAACCTTCCCCCACCCCACCACACCGCCAGGCCTGGACCAGCCCTTTTCTTCCAGTGGATACGTCCCTTACTACAGAACAGAAGCAGAGCTCTGCATCGGCCCAGCAGTGTGTGACAGATTTCTCACCAGGACAGAAGTTTCGGAGAATGAAGAGGGAAGATGGGTAGAAGAAAAAAACGCTTGGAATTTTGGTGCCATCTGCTTGGTGTCCTGAGAACAAAGCAGCAAGTTTGTCAGCAAAAGGCAGAGGCTGATTTAACATAGACGTGAATTAGAAGTTCTTGAAAGCTATAGCCACATGAACATCTGTATGAATATGTAATAAATACACTTCCCCCTTTGAATAAAACAGTGAGTGAGAATCTGGACTCTGTAATGACAGCAGAAAGCAGCAGGGAAATGTCTGACTTGGGGAAAACTTGCTCTAGAAAACATGATGAAGGAGGAGGGTGAAGATCAGAACCGTGTTTTCCTGTGGCTAACCCTGAAGGATGGAGTCTTGCTTGAGAACTTGCTCCATCCCATGCCCAGAGTAGAGGAACTCTCACTACCTCTTGGTCACACTTGTGAGCCCTCCTGGTAACACACAATTCCTCGTGCTGGGCACAGAATTCCCTGCTTCTCCTGAAGAACCCATGTCCTGCCATGCTGGTTGGGATATGGATACACATTTCGTGCAGCTGCATTCAGGACCAAGTGAGAGAGGTGACCACACAGGTAAAGAAGAGCAAATTCCCATGTTTACGAAGATGAAAGATAGTAAATCCACTCACAAATAATCTGCAAATTGAAAACGTCCCTTTTACCTTTTATCCATACCTGCTGCTCCCCTCCCCAGTATGGACTGTACAGGGCCAATGGTGATCTGTTGTTCGTGGGAATGTGTGACAGCTGTGAAACGACAGTGCCAATGCAGAAGGGATGTGCAGCCATGGGAAACGGCCAGCGGGAAGAAATAAGAATTATTTGAATCTAAGCTGCTTGGAGGAATTAAGCGGAGACATAATTTCCAGTAGGAATTGGGAAATACATTTCCTTTCCCATCCACTACAATCCTTCCATTGTATTAATGGCATCTGTTAGACAACAGTCATACACAAGAGAAAAAAAGCATTTTTATTTAAAATCTTTGTCAGTAAAATTTTTTGAACACATTTCCATTATGTCTGTCTTCATTTCACTTGCACAGTCAGTAATGAAAATGTTCCTGATTACTTTAATATGTGCAACTCTGGGCTTCCATAGCGTTGACTCTGGAAGACCTGACAACAGCATCCAGGAGCAACCTGACGTTGGTGAAGCTTCACTGATTTACGCCAGATGAGGATCTGTCCAGAAAAGCACAGCTCAGTGTTTTCTTTGCAATTGAGAAACGTTGCAACACGCTCTCCTTACTGCCAACTGTGTCACCTCTTTCAGACACCACACAAGTTGATGAAACACGTCTTTTCCCATTCCTGCTACGTGCGCAGACAACCTCTCTTCAAAATAGGCCCACTTGCTCCAACTATTCGGTGCGTTTGTGAGTGCTTCTGTAATGATTACATGTCAGTAGCAGTAATCTCAAATGGATCTCTTTGGTTGAGTTGGTGCCAACTCATCCCAGTGTCCACAAGCAGCATGCTGGGTTGGAAATGGGAACACAGGTAGGGCAGCCAGTGTGGCTTCCCCATCCACAGCCCCTGCCTGGTGCACATCACAGCATTGTCCCATCTTGCCACTGGTCCTCTTCAGCCATCACCTTCCCAGTTAATAAGAACTCTGGCTGAACTGAGTAAGGCTGTATGGAAGAGGTTTTAAGCACAGAGGTTTATGTGTTGGGTGCGTTGAAAGGAGGTCATGCCAAATATCTGGGGTTTTCTGAATTCAACAGAGCAGAGAAGGGAAGGAATTCTGCCTTGAAAGTGGGTGTGATTTATTCTGAGAATATTAAATTCAGCATTTCTACACATTCAGCATATTAAAATAGCTCACACTGTGTAATACGAAATCCACAAATCTCTCTTATTTCCACAGTGTAGAAAAGAACTGCCTTCTATTGGCTGTACGTGGTAACTTATGGGAACGACAAACATCTGAAATCAAGGACTTGGAAGATGAGAATATTACAAGCTTTACCCTTCTGGATCAGAAGAGTCTAGTTTTAAGCAAATGCCAGCAAACATCATATTGTGTGATGCCATCTGGAAAGCGGAGCTGAACTCATGATTTTAATATGTTTTCCATACAGCTTTGCTCCAAGGTAGAAAGGATGGGAGGCAGCGCTGGATGTTCCTGTGATTCTCTCTGAGGCTGATGCCGCTTTATTACTTTTCCACGTAGTTAACATCCTGTACACGGACAGCAAATGGTTTTTCTCCAAGCGATCGGAGGGTCGGATTGCTGCCTTCAAGAAGACGTGGTGTACCTTTGCCCCAAGAGAGGTCCCAGCGTGCTGAAAACAACAAACCATTGGGTTCAGCCCAGCATACCAACACCGTATTTCCTTTCATCTCTTTATTTGAAAAATTCATAATGATTGCCCTAAGCCCACAGCACTTCGATATTGCTGCTCTTCTGGAGCCTGCAAAAACAATCCGCAATTACTTTGATGCACGCTGTGTAGTCTTCATTGATCCCATTTAAGCTTTTAATCTCGCGAATACACAAAGTTAATTCATGGAACAAAACAAACAAACCGCAGCAAAAGATGGGCTTTCATAACAAAAGCGGTGATGGCCGTAACTGTGGGGATTTATTACAATGCAGGTTCTTCTTTCTCAATCGCTGATGTTAGATTTCATTTGGAAAGGAGGAAATGGGACTCAGTCGCAGTGTTTGTTAATCCGCGTGCCCTGAGGGAGAAGCTGACTTCAAAGTCAGTGAAAAGGTTCACACAGACAGTGCAGGGTGTGGAATTTCTCTGAAATCAGCTAAAAGGTTCCTTCTCCAGTCAGGCGCTTCAGCCCTTAATTTCTTGGCCCAAAGCATCCTAAAATGTTTGAGAACACTCTCTCAGCCTCAGCCAGGTTGGGTCTGGGCTTCCAGTTTTCCCACCTGGTGTAAAGCAGCATCTGAAATGTTCACTCGCTATAAACCTGAACCCCTCCAGATGCTGTTTTAGGGAGAAAATGATCTCACCACCGTTCAGCTGTACCGGTTGTGCCTTCTGCCCAGCAGCTGTGACTAGCTGAGCTCTCTTCCCTCTCCAAAACCTGGTTATGTTGGCATATATGACTTAATAACTTTACTTGGGGCTCTGTTCGAGATGACATTTTTGACAAGGAGCACCTACCGGAGTGGAGCAGAGCCGGGCATTAAACAAAGGAGCTTACACAGGGCCCTTCCAGCAAAGCAATGGGGAGAGATGGGAGTGACTCATGGACATGAAACAAGCTGGCTTCCATTCAGAGCCTATTTACAGGGATCAATTAGAGGATACCTTGAAGTGGTAAGGGGACACATACCTCCCATACAGGCACCAGCACATGCACAGTGCTGGCAACTGTTGTGTCCTGGTCCACAAACACAGATCTGTATCTGTCTAAACAGACAGATATCCATCTACCTAGATAGGTGTTCTCACTCTTAATTTTTGCTGGTATGAATGCGTGTGGAATCCAAGTGAGGTCTCTGCCCAGAGCAATCGTTACCCAGATATGAAAAGCAAAGCTGTGGTGAGATGAAGGCGCAGGCTGTCCTGCCTGTAATCCTTTCCTGGGTAATGACACAGGTGGGAACAGATGAGGAGAGAACAAATAGCCCCACTGACCTACGTGATCCCCATAAATCTACCTGTCCCTACCCCAGTGCTACCAATTCTCATTAACTCCCTCCAGGCTCCCAGGCTGCTCAGGGCACTTTGGCCTTTCTCAGGAATGAGTGCTGATGAGGTTTGCAGGTGTAGGGAAGGCAGAAATGCCAGCACCTGATACCAGTTAGGCAGTCTTTATTTTGGCTTCTGCAGCAGCCATTACAGTCTTACACATGGGAAAAAGAAAGCGTGAGCTGTGTATTTTAGTTAGCAGTGTCTTATTGAGGCTGGTGTCACTGGGCAAGGTTCTGCTACTGGTGAGTTTAAGTGGAGACATGAAGTCCCCAGGACAGCCCTAGGAGAGGATCTCCTGGTCTGCGGGGCTCCTCCAAGCTGGTGTTGGAGGAGTCACATTGGGCAGTGCAGGGGTGGGCTGTGCTTCACATGCATGATGTTCTTGTGCAACTGCTACTGCATGGAGCACAGCAGCGTGCAGGCTGAGATGGGCAAAAAGGATGCAAACATCTGGGAGGGTTAACAAACCTTTTGCTATTGGACCAAGGTGCAGGTGTGTTCCTTTGGGCTGGTACCAAGCGATACAGTGTAATGCAAACAGCTACAAAGGCAGCTCCAGCTGGAGCAAGGGGTGAGGGCAGCAGGCACTGTGTCAGGGCAGGGGGAGTGTGATGGAGAGCGAGGTGATGGGGCTGTGCTAGGGGAACAGACAGAGACCTGGCTGAGAGGCAGCTATCGGTGCAGAGCTGCAGTCCCCTCTTTCCCACTCTGAAGCTCTGCAATGGTTGAAACATCAAAAAAACACCCACAAAACACACTCCAAACTCCAACACGATGTGAACCTGAACAATAGTGCTCTGACAGCTGCAGAGCGTTTGAACAACGTGTCAGATGGGAATGTCTGTGAAATCTCCCGTATCCCACAGGAGCACGAGAGCTACAGCCTTTCCTGGTTCCTCTGACCGTGCTGTCCCCGTGGCATTGGGACCATCGGTGCGTGGGATGCGTGCAGGTCTGGAGGAGGGGGGAAAGCACAGGGGAATGGAGCTGGCAATGCACAGAATGAGGACGTCACGCTGTGAGGCTGTGCCCCACCTCCTCCCCATCCCATAGATCCTCCTGGGGCCCAGCACTTGGTCGCTGTGTTGAGTTTTTGCTCCCTAAGCCATCGGGCAATGCTTCCTGAAGACCTCACTTCCTTAGAGCATCCTCACTGATGCGCACGGGTGACAGCATCCCACCCCAAGCAGCTGCCCCGTTAGCACCTGAAGCTGGGTAATAACAGTGCTTAATGAAGCTTCATCTTTCTGTCCCAGTTCGCTTTCATTAATACTTACATCTGGCAGATGTACCCCCATGGGGGAGCTGGAGCTGCAAAGCATTAGGCTGCTGCATGCAGCTGGTATGCATGCAGCGATCGGAGGACATTCTTCTAAGCAGCACATTTTGTGCAATTTGATTTTTAACTCATTGTAAGTGCCGCCACGTGTCAGCCTGGAGAGCAGTGCTTATTTTAAGCCCGCTCATCTGGTGAAATAAATAATAGCAACACAGTACCAGTATTTTCAGGAAGAGAGGTCCGATAGAGAAGAATGGTTGCATGCTGCAACCACTGGTTGCTCAGGGAAGGGTACACCACTGAGCTGCTAATTACAGCAGGGTGTAACTTAAGGCTTCTTTATCAGCCAGTGATGTCAAATGCGTGCCATTTTCCACTTGGATATATGCATTCAGCTGCTAAGTCTTCTGCAGCACTTTTGGAAGAATAAACATTTAATTAAATGATCTCATTGAGTCCTTATAATTAGGCTGAAGTCTGTTTATAATTAATTCATACAGAATCATTAACCAAATGTTTAATAGGTAATTACTCTATGAAAACAAATTAATCACCATACTTCTCAAGCCACGATCCTCTGTCTATGCGATGTGGCAAGGCGTTTGGCTCTGGTCTATCACTGCCTTAATTTATTTCTAGTTATCCACTGAAGCCCTGGCTACTCAGTTTGGAGTGTTGGCACAGGAAGCCTGAAGCTGCTGAATGCAGAGCTGGGTAGGGCAGTGGTTCCTGCAGCAGCAATTGGAGCTCACTTTTGGGTTGCATCCTACCCTCTTGGCATCCCTGATAGCCATGGCTTACATTGGGCAGCCTGAGCATCCCTTGTCCATTTGGCCTCTGAGGAAATACTGCAAAGGGTGCGCCTCTGTGGCCATGGAGGAATTTGGAACCTGAGCCCAACAGGACCTATCCTGCAGGAGGATCTCAATTAACCACAATTCATCGCTGTCTGATGGGTGGATAACCAAAGAGCTCCACTTTACCCGAATCATATCCACCTAAAGCTTCTTGCTGAGTCAGGTTTTGAGCACTCAGTTCCACCTTCTGAGCAAATGGGACGTGAATGGGATTGGTGTAGCAGACAGAAAGCAGGTAACAGCCCCTCTCTGCAGGTGTTGGCACTGTGACAGCACTTCACTGGGCAATTTTTACCAAAGAGGAAGCCTACACCACTAAGTGACACAGTAGACACTGGGTTCCTCATGCTCTAGGTATGAATCATAGCAGCTTTAGGCTTTTAACGGCATAAGTAGCTTCACTGAAGCACTAGAAATGAGGGCTGAGCCTGTTTTCCAGCTTGGATGCTCCAGGGACCCTGTGCTGATTGCCAGATTGCTTCCTGGATGAGAGCGTGACTCGGCCATCAAACATTTTTTTACCCTTTGTATTCAGTTTTATGTACCCAAAGCTGCTCCTAATGGGGTGCAGATGTTTCTCATACTCAGTTATCACGGAAAATGGACAGGAGAAGGAACTACTGAAAACTCCAGAGGAGCTGAAGGGAAACCACAGCACTCCTGACTCACCAGCAAGCAAATGCTAATGGGCTTTTTATTTTTTGCCTTTTCAAATATTGCTGCTGCTGTCCCATGGGGAAAAGAAGGGACAGAGATCAGGATGCTGCTGCTTATCAAGGAACTCTGAGGTTAAATAAAACATGAAAGCCCATACAACAAAGAGGAGGGATGGCAGTAGGGAGCCTGGCAGTGGGTCTGTGCAGGAGGGGAGCAGCCAGGGGTGCTACCAACACCAGTGCTGCTGGCACTGATTGCACTGAGTGCAGCTGCTGTGTTAACTGTGGCTGAAGTTCATTCCCTTTGGGCTCTCTGGTGCTGCATGGCTGCGACAGCCCCTCGGATGGGGCTGAAGTCCCCCTCAGTCCCCATGGCCGGACACAGAACCTCCAGGTGCAGCTCCCAGATCTGGGTTGCATGGGCTGGAGAGAGCACGGTGCAGTAGCAGCAGTTAGTGGGTAATAAAACGAGCTGACAGGTTTCTGTTTGCTTTTATGCACGGAGGTTCTGTATGTCTCCTTTTTGATACGATTTGCATGTTTTTCACCATTTTCCTATTGAGCAGCAACAACAGATGTAGTGGGGTGATCCTGGAGCAGTTAGAGAAGTGGTCATCTGGTGTTTCATTCAAATCCCTGGGAGCGTTTTTCTCATTCTTGCTTCTCTTTTCTGCCTTTTTGCAATCCAGATGCCATTGGAACACCAGGGACCGCGTGCCCTACCCAAGCAGTGCTGAGGATGGAAATGGGAACTTGCCTCCTCCCTGCACAGCCCAGCCTGCCTCTGCAAGGGTCCTCACTCACCACTGCCCATCCCTGCCCAGTGCTCACATAGCAGTCGCCACAAAGCTCGGCCAGCTTTGGGCTTACCCCTTGGACCAGATGATCTCAGTGGTCTTTTCCAACCTTAATGGCTCTGTGATTCTCTGACAGTACTCTTCCTCGTAGGAACAGGCAGAAAGCCACAGAAATGATGCTGAAATTAATATGGAAAGAAAATAATACAAACCAAAATAAGACCAACCAAGCAAAAACACCCTGAGAAGGTAACTGTGTTTGTGTTCGTATATATCAGTGTCACAGTCCAGACTGGAAAGGGCGTTCACCACCACCTTCGGCCCTTTCCAACCGGTCTGTCAGTGACATCTGCTATCTGGCACCTGGTGTACCCACTGAGGGGAAAATAATCACACGTGTGGCAATGCGAGAGCTGAGAATCACAGTCCTAAAGGTGGTCTGCATCACTGCTGGACGGCAGGCTGAGAGGAGGCCTGAGAGCATCCAGGAGTAAAACCGTGGCAGGATTTGTAAGGGAAGAGAACAGCTTTTTAAACCATCGCGTGGCTGATGATGAGCAAGGCATATGCATCTGATGCTGGAATGAAATGGATTTGAAAGCTCTCACCAAAAAATGATCTCAGTGAGTGCTGTGAAAGCACCCTCGGGGCGCTGTCAGCCAGAGAGGGCACCATGCCGGGCAGCACCGGCATCCACCCATGTCCCCATCCTGGCGCTCTCTCTGTGAGCCTTCTGATGGCACATCATCCTGGTGCCATTCTCCCCCGAACCAGGGAAAATCAAGGGGGAGCGCAGCCTGGTTTGATCATCAGTCAGTGCAAGAATGTGCCTGGAGAAGCAGACGAAGGTCTGGATTACAGTGAAGGAGAGAGGCGCTCGTTCCTGCCTCCTGCCGGGCCGTGCTGCTGGAAGCGCAGCAGAGGAGCTCCCCCTGCAGCCACCGAGCCCGATAACCCAGCACCGAGGAAACACCCAACCCACCTCATCCTATATAACGAAACCTCTCTTTCTGCTTCTAGTTCAGAGCAGGTGGCAGCTGTGCTGTCAGCGCATCAGCAGAGAGGTCCATCTCCTGCTTGGCCTCAACAGAGAAGGGCAACATGAGGTGCTCCTGTGGTCTCCTGGGCTGGAGAGCTGCACCCAGCAGTGAAGTCACATAAAACCAGCAGCGTTTGTCTGGATTCCTGAAGCACCCCGATATTCTTCATTTCCCCTTGGCAACACTTCCTCTGAAGAAAATTGAGTTTAGTATTCTCATGAATCAGATGCACACGGAACAAAGTTTTGCTTTGCAGGATGTGGAGGAAAGTGCTTTTTTTAAACCCCTCAAAGGTTTCTCTGCTTTGGGATTTGGTACCCAAGGGATTTTAGAAGACTGTGGGCTGAGAACCCCTGAGCTGCTGGGCTAAAAGGACCCAACCCATTAATTTCTCATCCCTGGTGCTTTGGGGCTGTAACGGAGATGGGTGCATGCCAGTGTCTGAGGAGCTGATGGGGAACAAAGCAAAGACCTGGGGAGGGAGGTTGTCATGGCAACAGCTCGGAAAGCACCAAAATAAGACTTCTTTTCAGTTTGTTCTACATCCTTTTGGTGGCACTGTCTGCCCAAATATTACCAGGTCACCAGCTGCTGCTCTGGGTGAAGTCCCTCCTGCAGGTCTGCCTTCCTCAGGTAACAAAACACAGCTCTCCTTGCTGGTGGGAATGCATTGCAGTGAACAGCTGTTGCTGCTCCAGCAGTGATTGCAGGAAAGGCGTGGATCAGGCAATGATTGCAGATGGTAATTAGCTAGCACTGCAGCAGCTATAAATAGCCACTGGGCAAACCTGTGTGCTCCTAGCACAGGTCCAGGCTGGGCTTGGAGTCTTTATGTGTAACTTTTTCTTTCTCATAGCTCTGCTTTGCTGCAGCTCAGCAGGAGGCCTGGCCCTGTGCTGCAACACATTGCCTTCCCTGGACATTCAGGCAGCAGAGGTGAGCAGCTCTCACACAGACACCCACTGAGCACCAGTTGGGATGAGAGGAGGGGGCTGCACAGAGGTGTTGGAGTCTGTGGGGTTTCTCTTCTTTTGTAGCTTAGGGACCCTAAATGTACAAGCAGTACTGACAGTGCAGCTTTATTCTATGCTTCACTGGGGGACTTTGCAGTATTCCGGACTGATAATGTCACATAACTGTCATAAAAAGGTTGGTGAGGGGTGAATTCCTGTCTCAGCTGAGAAAGATGGATTTCTGAACCCCCCCCCCCTTTTTTTTTTTTTTTTTTGCTTGGCTCAAAGCTGGCTTTGCAAGGCCTTTTTAGTGGTAAGACTCTGACAGCTGTGAGTTATCAAGGGGGGGGGAAGTGGTGGGTGCCACTGTGCCACAGTCCTTCTGCTTGTGATTGTAAAGATACCCAGGAGTGGGACAAGCAGCCTTTTTTGGGCATGTGGTGTGAAGGATCTGACCTCTGCAATAGGTGATAATGCTTGTGTATGGCAACGAAGGCACTGCTTCCTGCTGACTTATCTGTTGAGCTGGATGTGTCGTACTAACAGAGAGGAAAGAAGAGGGGGGAAAAAAAGGTCCCCACTCAACCAAGGGCTTTGGAGAAGAATTCACAAAGAAAAGAAAGTTTTAGCTGAGGAATTCACTAAGAGAAGGAAAAAACCTCTTAGGAAAAGGCTGCTATGGTGTGAAGCTTCCTGTCTTTCTGCCATCCCTGCAGTGGCCAGATGAGTTCTCGGGATCAATGGATCCACAGTGAACCACATTGGACCCATGGTGATGACTGTGTCTCTTTCTTTCTATAAAGACTCCTTCCTTTTATTTCCTATCTCTCTTCTATTGCCCGTCTCCCCTTCCCCATCTCCCTAAGCAAAGGGTTTGTAATCAACTGGTTGGGCTGACACTTGACCGGCTGTGTCTTAATCTTGCTGTTGGGTATGCATATATTGAAAGCACCTCCCCTCCCTCCTATAAATCAGAATGAGACAAGGGCACAACCACCAGCATTTCTCCAGTAGAGATAATGCTCAGCTTTGAATCTTCCCATTTTCTCTCAATGTTTTTTCCTCTGAGCCCTTCTCTGCTGCTATCTTGTGTTCTGTTTTCGCTGGCAGTGATGCTGTGAGTCCCTCCAGTGAGGATGAAGGCAAATTCTTCCTATAGTCTTTGCAGTGAATTAATAGAGCTTAAATAGGACATTGTGAGCAGGGAATGAGTGGGACTGAACACGAACAAAGGATGCTTTTCCATTAACATAAATGAGAAACCATCTCACTGTGCTTGTTTAGCCAAACTGTTGCCCACAGAGAAGCGGTGTTTGCTTCTCTCACGTAAATTTTCCTGCAGTTTTCAAGCCCTCTGATTGCTATTTGCAACTTGGAAGACCTCAGTTTAACTTTGTTTGCCGTTCTTCTTGGCACTATCGATGGCAGAGATGCTGCCTCGCAGATGGCAGTGTTCACCTCTTGAAATTAGCCTGCTCCTCTTTCCCAGACGATGCTCCACTACCCCAGCCCAGCAGGGGTTGGCAGTGTAACAAAATCCCTTTCCTAGAAGAGCATAATAGAAGCAGAAGGGTGGAAGGATGCTTGGAGGGGTGAACATGGAGGATGCTATATTTAGCTGGAGACAATGCACACACACAAAGTTAAACTAAATTTGGGGACTAAATGATTGCAACTATTGAGAATTTCAAGGCTGTTTACATAAGCCAAGCTCCAAGCAGCCATTAAGTTTTCTGGAGAGCTGGATATCCAGTTTTCATCAGTATAAAAGACTGTTTTATCCTCATTTTCAATTGTCAGTGGGACCTGTGTGAGAAGCTGTGTGTTATGCACTGCTATACCACATGCCAAGTGCCACATCTGTCCAGGAGCAGGAGGAAGGTGATCTCATCAAGCTGGAGCTCATCCTGCCTGCTGGGTCTTCATCTGGTGGCTGGTACAACACAAGACCTGGAAGCCAAGGATGGGAATTGACCTAAATGTGGATCTCAGTAGTGCAGGTGTGTACGTGTGAATGTAGGTTCCTGTTTGGTCACAGCCACAGCTCACCCTAGGGCAGGTACATGGAGCAGGCGGGCTGCACTGCAGGGATGACTTTTGACTCTCTTTGCTTGCAGAGGCTGCTGAGATCAGCAGCTCAGGCACTGACAGCTGCAGAAGGGAAATGAGAAGTTTGAATGGACAAACCCTGTCCAAAGTGGTGAGAAGATCCCTCTCCCCAGCCAGCCCTGTCTTCCCGGTTCCCCTTTCTCTGTGCCACAGTTCTCTCTGTGGGAGCACAGAGGGCCCAACATGTAGGATAGCAGCTCATGGGGGTCACCGTTTCCAGGAGAGAGCTGATTGCTTCCCCATGACCATCATATTGTTGCACAGCCCACGTTACTGAGGTCTGTGCTGGTTGAACATTGACCCCTCTCTTGACCTCTTCTTTGGCAGCACTCTGTTCTGCCTTAATAGAGCTGTTGTAAGGGTGGTGCTGGTGGAAATGTCCCTCTATGAAGCGTGGTAGAGGCTGAGCAGGCGCCTGTTGGTGCTACAATCAGAGCTTGGGAACTTGTGAATGCCTTTGAGCAAAGTGTTCCACTTAAGCTCATTAGCAGTACACCCACAGCATGCCTGCCTCTGCCAGGGGAACTTCCTGCTTTTTCAGCCTTATCCATGGCTGCAGTACCCTGTTGGTATAAGACATATCTTGTCCTTATGGACACAGCTCCTCCAGGCATTTGTCAGAGACCTCCACTAGAGAGTAGAATAAGCAAACGGGTGATGAAAAGACTGAAGCCTTCCCTGTGCTGCCTAATTCCTCCAGGGAAAATATTTCTTTCCAAGATGTACCGAGCCCGAGGGCAGGGAAAAGCTTTGCAGCCATTGGTAGCAGAGCCTCCATGCCTGCTTCTGGTCTTTGCAGTCCTTAATTCATCTTCTGTGCACATTCCATCAGAAATGAGCTTGGCCAGTAGCTCCTGGGCAGGACAGCTATGTCTGCTATGTGCCCCCTGACCTGTCTTCCTGCTGCCTGGATGTGTCTGGCAGATGCAGACCATGAAGCCTTATCACTCTTTGCCCTGGGGGTCTGCAGGCATTGCTTTCAGATCTGCTTATGAATCTGCCATCAGACCCTGATGAAACCATTCAGTGGTCATGTTGTTTTACTTCTATTTTGCCCAGCAGTGTAAGCCACTATATGTCATTAAAAGGTTAATACTTTGAGGTGACATACCCTTGGATCAGCAGTATTTCCAGTGAACTTCATCATAGTCCAGAAATCCTTTACGATTGGGCAAGAAATGTGTAATCTCTTTTCATCTGTAACATACTCTGTCTCTGCTGAGTTGCTTTTGGTTTCCCATGAGTGGTTATGTGTGGAGTGACTGTGAGTTACCCAACTGCTTACCTCCAGGAACCACATCTGAGGTGTGGGGGATTTCTTGCTTTTATCGCAAGCATTGGCACCTGTTGTGGGAAGCACATCAGTTGGGCAAAGGAGTGCAGCGCTGTGCAAAGAAGTGGTTTTGTGGTTGGGGAGGAAGAAGGAACAGCGACTTCCAGGATTACCCAACCTCCCTGCTCCCCCTCTTGGCAGGAGGCAGAAGATGCCTCATCTCTAACCCTAAACTGTACTCATCCCCTTCCAACCAGGGTTCCTGTGAGCAGCTGCAGAGCCAGGCTGGGATTCAAAGCAGCAAAAATCTGTCTCCCTTTGCAGTTCTCCATACAACAGTGCTGTCAGCATGAGCAGAGCCTCTGGCAGCTGTGAGCTGCATGCACAGATCCTGGTGCTGTCTGCTTGTGGACAGCAATGAGCTGCTCTGTTCACTGCTTGGCTGCAGCCTGCAGTGTCTTTGAGGACAGCTATGCAGCAGCCCAGTGCAGGGGGCTGTACTTTGCTGTGACAGGTGAATGTCAAGCACTTCTAGCTTGTGCACAAGTGACTGTGCCAATCTATTGGGTTTTTGGGGTATTGCAAAGAGTGCAAGAGGTACAAATGCCCTGCAGGCTGCTGGGTCTGTTTGGAGGAACAGCTTCCAGAGCATCGCTGCCCCCTGCATCCACCCCACACCGCTCTTCCAGGCTGGGTGAGTGATGGTGAAGTCCCTGTAACATTTGCTTTCGGTTAAGTGCTGCACAAAGATCATCTCCAGTGTTCTGCCTGAGATAGCAGATGTTCTGAATCTGGCGTGGAAATGCATTGCTTGGAGTTGTAGAGAATTGCCATGATTAATGATTAATGCTGCTGCGATCTGAATAATTAGCTCAGCCAGTTCTGGCTTTGTGAGAATGTGCGTGGAAAAGGGGGACGATATCCCGTATCACTGCAAATATGGAATTCCATCTCAAAGGCAGAAAGCAAGTTCGTCTGAGGAAACAAACAGCTGAGGAGTCTCAGTGTGTTGTCTCTACCATTTACACGGTCTGCAGCCCCCGGAGCTGAGCGGGTGTTTGGGGGGCACACAGTGCTCTGCACACTGACAGAGCTCAGGTTTTTGATGTAGATGATCAGAGCCGATAATCACACAGCTGATACCAAATAATCCCTATAAGCAATTTGTGGACAAAAGCTCCCTTCAGCCAACCCAGTGATTGGGTTTCCAGTGTGCGTGCACAGAAGGGGACATTGTTGTAAGGTCAGATTGAATTGTTATGTATCTTTCTGTGGAAAACGATGATTCTTCCTACCAGAATATGCAGACAAAATACTTTTTGACACAGTGCAGTATTGCAGCAAGGCAATGTGCTGAACCTGATGCCATTCTTCTCGGAAAGCATCCAGGACTGATCCGAGGAGCTGCTATCTGTGGCAATCTGACCCCTGCAGGACAGGCTGCCATAAACCACAGGTGAGATAGGTGTGTATGTAGGGTGGGGAAGGACCAAAGCATCTTTTGCAAAGTCATTCTCCCTGCAGTCAAAGGAAGAGGGAGAGCACAAGGATATAAATGATACGGTTAAGAAGCAAAGGGATAGCAGAAGTGTGCTGTTGAGCATCTGGATGTTCTTCTGGCATAAGGCGTGATTTTTAATGACCCAGGAGGTGAAATAGCCAGGCTTGAACTATTTTGTGGTTATAGAATTTGATTCCCCAAGTCAGGCTGGGCTCAAAGTCAGGGATTCTTTCTTTCAGGAAGGAGAGTTCAGTCTTCAGTATCAGTCCAAGTTGTGGTGGGAATGATCAGGAAAGGGTTTGAGATCACAACAGGTTTCAGTGTTTTGTTCCTCCTGTGGTTCTGTTGCGCTGCTCAGAGAGGTGTTGGGGGAGGGTGAGCTAAACTAGAGGGAAAATAACAGAGCTGGGCTCTGGAATCCAGTGAAGGCAGGGCTGAGGGAGAATAGGGACATGGGGGAATTGTGAATGCTGTGGAGCCGAAGGGGCTCGGGAGAGATTATTCACTGTTTCTCAAAGTAAAGAAGGGAGTGCATCTCCTGAAAAGACAGCAGTGAGATTTCAGTGAAGCGAAGGGACAGTAAATCAGCGAGAGATGCTCTTCACCACTGAACTCCGTTAATTTGGGAATTTATAGAACAATCCCCTAACAATCTTTAGTTTTACCCTTCGTGAAGAACACCCCGTCTCCTTCTGTCTGTTTTGAGAAGGAGCGATTCTGCTTTTCCGGCTCCGCCGTGAAAAGGAGAGCGCCGGATCTGACCCCGGTTAGCCGAGAGCGGATCGGCCCCAGCCCGGCCCCACCTCTCCCGGCTCTGACAGCGGCACCGGAGCGGCCGCTCCCGACGGGACGGGCCCGGGGTAGGGCGGGGGCGGCCGCGCTGCGCCTTTAAGCCTCGACCGTGATGTCACCGCCGCCGGGCTCCGCTCCGAGCGGTCCGCTGCGGCCCCGCCGGGACCCCCCCGAACCCCCCTCGGCAGCGGCTCGGCATGGACAGCCTCCAGCTCCAGGACTTCGCCGCCGGCTGGGTGGGCGGTGAGTGCTGCGGGGCTGGGGGCGAGCCGGGAGCTTGCGCGGTGGGGGCAATCAGACGTGGCATGTAGGAGCTGTGCGTCGGACCGGGGGATGAAGGGGCTGCGTGCTTTTTGCTCCCAGAGAACAAGTTACGTGGGCGCAGTAACGAAGTTCAAGCAGCGGCAGCAGCATCTCGCTGGCACACCGCTCTGCTCGGCCGCAGGTGGCACGCTGGGACGCCGGTGCCGCCCCCCTCCCCGTGGGCTCCGGTCCGGGGGCATCAGCCGGTGCTCGGCCGGGTCCCGTCGCGGCCAACCCGCACTCCGCAGCCGCGCACACCCCCGGATGGTGCCCCTCGGTGCCCCCGCGCTCCAGGTGCAGCAAACAGGCAGCGGGGAGGGAAGGGACAATGACCCGGTTTGCAAAAAAGAAAAATGCTGATTGCAGCCGTCGGGAATAGAGATAAGAGAAAGGAAAGGAAAGGCAAAGGGCTGCCGGGACGCTCGCGCTGTGCTGTGCCTGAGAGTTCTGAACTTCACGTTCCTGCTGAGTGTGACAGGTGGCAAAGCATGTGGGGACGGGCAGGGTGTGGGGCTGAGTGCAGCGCTCACAGCAATTTGCAGCCTTGTGTTGGCGCCAGGCTCGGGACAGAGGGGTGAGGTGGCTCGCAGACCCCGAGCAGCCATGCTGGGTTAATAGGAGAATCTAATAAAACCAGAGCCCGTGCCAGAAGGCTCTGCACTGGTCTTGTGCTGTTGCTGTATACCCTGAGCACAGGGCAGGGCATCACAGGTGAACGGCCACCAGCACTCAGCAGCCATCCCAGGTGTGGCAGCAGTCAGTCTTAGAGTCATAGAGTCATTCAGGTTGGAAAATACCTCTAAGATCCCCAAGTGTAACCCCAACTCATCCCACCATGCCTATTGATCATGTCCCCAGATGCCACATCTCTACGGTCCTGGAACACTCCCAGGGATGGTGAATTCCCCACCTCCCCAGGCAGCCTCTGCCACTGCATCACTGCTCTTTTGGAGATGTTTTTCCTAATATCCAATGTGAGTCTTCATGTATAGCACTGGCTGAAGGTGGTCTCTGCTTAAGGTGTGGGACAGGGGGATGCTTTAGTGTTGCATTCTGAGTGAAGTCATAATGTGCTGACCAATGGCATTGTGCTCTTTTCAGTCTGACTGCCCTACAGGTGAGAAATTTCTCAAGCTCTCTAAAGGACTGATGTAAACCCAGCGAAGGGGCTTTGGGTTTGCATTGAGACCTGCAGGTGTGGAGGGAGCACCTATTAGCCACCATCTCCACAAATGCACTGAAAATTGTGTGGGAGGCACAGAATCCCACAGCTGGCCATGATGTATGGATCACTCACCCTCTAGGAGCAAGGGGGAAGCAAGCAGCAGTCTGTTCTGCTGCAGAGGCTTTGGGAGCAAGCAGTGTGGGGAGATGGGCAGGATGGTGTCAGGGAATGAGATGGTTTCTCCTAGGGAAACCACATGGAATGTGGCTGAGGAGACCCCAGGGACTGGTACAGAGCAAGATCCTCTTTATCTGAATCATCCCTGATGGGCATCCCTATCAGCTGCTCTCGATAAAGCAGCAAAGGAGGGGAAATACAGTCCCCATTAGCAGTGGGCTCTTGTGTGTTGCTGTAAGAACCAGGAGGTATTTCCCCACCTTCAACCTGACCCTCACCATGCTGGAGCTTTGCAGTTGACACAAAGGCAAGGGAAATGGAGGTGGTTTGTGGGCAGGGTATAGAATCACAGCATCTCCTCTGTCTGCTCCTTTGAGCTGTACAGGTGACGAGTTCAGGAGGATGTTCTGGGGAAGATGTATAAGTGTGTCTGCCTGGCTCCTGTGTGGGCCCACAGAAGGCACACTGTGGCTCAGCCCAGGATGGGATTTCTCCTGGAAACCTCTTCTCCTCCCCTACAAGCCTATGGCTTCCTATTCCAGCACAAAAAGCCCTTCAGTACTTTGCCTCATTCTCTGTTTTCATCCCCAGGAGCTGCCAGTGTGGTTGTGGGCCATCCCCTGGACACTGTCAAGGTAAAGCACTGATCCTTGCTCTCACATCACCACCCCAAAAGCCTCGGGTGGGGAGGTGGCCTCCTCTGCAAAGGCCTTCACTTCTCCCATCACTGCAAGGCAGAACTTAGCCTGGGTAGAAAGCCTGTCATAGACCTGAGTGTCTTTCTTCTCCAGTTTTGGAGTGGTGTGAAGGGCTACCCTATATGTGCATGTTCCTCAGGTGGGGATTGATACTGAAAAGTAAAACTGGCCTTACATCACGTTGGGTTTACCAAACTGTTCTGCTAATGTTTTGTTGAACTTTGCCACCTGAAGAGCATTCAGGGGGCAGTGAGAGTGCTGTGTTTGTTTAGCTCCAGGCACAGTTCTACATGTTTCCCTAGTGTGGGCAATGCTGTGAGAGCAGAATGCTGAAACTGGGATCCCAGGCTATGACACGTAGCATTCACTATTCCTGCAAGGAAAATATTCCTCAGAGGGAAGGATTGAGAGAGAAAGAAGACATTGGCTAGATGGTTCTCCAGCCCTGTACAGACAGCTCCATGCAGACATTAACCCCCCACCCCAACCGAGCTAACTGTCATGCAGAGCCATGGAGGAGGATGGACGATGCCTTTCTTCCTCATTTCTCCTTCTTACAGTGTGCCAGGCATCTCTGGACTCTCTCATTGCTCTGCTCCCATGCTGGCATCCCCATCTCAGGCTTGGGGCCTTCATTGCCAGGCTGGGGGGAGTTTGGCACCAACCAATGGTGGATCCCGTAGCACTGTGCTGTGTTTGTGGGTGCCAAGAGCCCATCCTTCATGCCTGTAAATGCAAGTGTCAGGCTGCATCTTGTGCACTCAGCTTGGCCACAGCTTGGGAATACCAAGTAGGCAGAATTACTGTCTTTTCAAACGTAAGGGATGGGAAGTGGGGAGCCAACACCATTTTTCCCCAGCCTTGCAAAGCCTTGAGTAATTTTACCTTCACTCACTTTTCAACCTCCACTTTGCATTCATTTCCACAGAACTTTGTTCTATTTCTGTGTTTCACCCAAGAGCCTTTGAGTGCTCATTAAAATGTAACAGAAAAGTGCATTTTTTTTTTTTGAGGAACACATGTGCTGTTATCAGCTGACTTAGAGGTGCCAGCAGGGTTTCAGTGCTGGGTGCTGATGGCTTACCCAGGGGCACAGAGCACCTTGTCGGGACACTCAGTTGCCCTCAGTTATTCAAGAAATGTATTAACTTGAACCTCTCAATACATGGTTACTGTGTAAAAGAAGAAAAACAGAAAGAAGCCCATCATGGCAAAATAGGAACCTGTGGGCTGCATGCAGGCTTGGACTATGCCCATTTGGCTCAGGGCCGGGTGGTTGGTTCAGTCACCCTGCTTTCCCCACACATGAGCTCCTTCTGGGCTTTAAACGCCCAAATGAGGCTCCTGCAAGCGTTGTCCTGCAGGAAAAACAATCTCTGATTTCTAATGCAAAGGTTTAATGGCTGAAGCAACAGAATGGGGTTTCCATTTCCTCACACACCTCTGAGCCCCAAAATGCATCGCCTATTGTGAGGATTATCTCACTGCAAACTTGTGAGCAGCTTGAGCAAAAGAGGAGCTAAATGTGTGTGTATTTATAGATATATATATATATGTGAGAAGGGGGAGGGATGTTGAATGATACTGTGTCATTTCTCACAGCTGTTGTAGGCAAGTTTTGGAAAGCATGCACACAGCCATTGCTTTCCAGAAGCAAAATATCTTTGTTGGAAATGATGTAAAGATGTACTTTTGAGAGGAGCATAAGGAATTTCTGAGACGGAGCTCCGTTAATTTGGCCCTGATTTATATTTCTGTGTCTTAAAAGTAGCACCCTGGGAGTCTCCCAAGGGAGCTCTCCTCCATCCATGCACCCCAACCTCTGCTGAGTGCCACATCATATTGTGCCCAAACTTCCCCATAAATCACAGACCTGCAGACAGCGGTGCTGCACACCATTGCCTTGCTGTGAATGCTGGGATGGGCTGGGGTGGCTGTCCTGGGCTTGGAGATTTGATACTCATCGTTTCCAGATGTTGCAGGAAGCGTCAGCCCTCTGCTGAGCCCGGCTTCTGGCAAAGTTCAAGGGGAGTGAATGCACATATATCTTGTTTTACTGCTCTGTTTTCTTTACGGCTAAGCGAGGATGCGCTCTCAAAGCAAAGTACGTGTTGTTTACACAGCACAAGCTTTCACTCAGTTGCAACTGGGGGGTTTTAATTGCTTTTTGTGAATGTGTTTTGCAGACTCGTTTGCAAGCTGGACAGGGATATGGAAATACACTCAACTGCATTCTTACTGTGTACAGAAATGAGTCGGTAAGTATTTTATCTTGCTTAAAATGCACTGGTAGGAAATGCAGAAAGACAGGTAAATAAATACATTAAGCAATTATACCAAATCAGTGTTGATACCAATGGTTGCATGAAGACCAGCGAAGCTGGTGTGCTTCCATCCAGTGCTGGGTGAAGGAGGAGAGGCTGCAGCCTCCTCCTGCTGTCAGTTCTCTGCAGGGGGAAGATGCAATGGGTGGCACTACCCGCATCTCCACGTGGGTCAGGCCGTAACACCCGCATTGGTTTGGCTACGTATGCTGGAAAAGCTGGTGGCATTTTGCTGATTTGGGGCTGTAAGCTGTGCCAAGCTGCCCTCATACCTCCTGCTCCCTTCTCACCTAGGTGGCTGGCTTCTTCAAAGGCATGTCCTTCCCGCTGGCCAGCATTGCTGTTTACAGCTCAGTGGTGTTTGGTGTCTTCAGCAACACGCAGCGGCTGCTGGGCCAGTTGAGGCATGGGGATGCATCCCATGCACCGGCACTGGTGGATGTGGCTCTTGCCAGCACAGTGGCTGGGTTCATCTCCGTTGGCATTGGCACGCCTGTTGACCTGGTAAAGATCAGGCTGCAGATGCAAACGCAGACGTACAGCACAGGTAGGAAGGCGAGTGTTCCTTCTTCCTTGCTCTGCAGGTCTTCTGCATATTTGAGATCCTGTTGTAGATTTGCCTTAGCCACTGCTACCACGTGCAGGGCTGTGTGAGAACTGCAGTGGGCAGCGCCGATACCTGTGGCCAATTCCTTCTTCCTCAGGATGGTTTTCCTCTTTTCTCAGACCATTTTTCACCTTCCCAGCTAACGGGTCTGTTGCCACAGTTTTTTGTTTCTGTGCAAATGAGGGGTACCTGAGGATGTATCCCTCAGGGATGCCAACTGCACTTCCCAGGGATGCTTCTGGCTCTCAGGCTGGCTTCCCAGATCTGCCAGTATTACAGCAGGCACCCTCTTCTATCCATATGTCTCCCTTTATAACCATGATGCCTCTGTGGCTGCTCCCGTTGCCCAGAGCAGTCAGGTCTCCTGGAGAGCCCACCAACAGCACCATGGCTGCTTTGGCAAAATAATATGATGCCCATTTTTAAAAGCTTCCCTGCAGCTCAGCAACCTGGTGCTTTTCTGAAAGCACCTCACTCCTTTGCGTTGGAAGGGTCAGGTTCTGAAGAGGTAGAGGCTTTCAGAGGTGCATGAAACCTATGAGAATTGGGCACATAGCCTTCAGGTCATTAAGAAGTTCCACTGAATACATACAGATTGGGATGCATGAATTGCATCTAAGAAAAACTGACCTGAAGTGTCCAAACATCTACTAAAACTAGACCTAAGTCTTCTGTCTAAAAGCTTCTTTTCCCAGAGC
>PPHD01007044.1:0-23638 GCA_002909625.1 Bambusicola thoracicus
ATCTGATTCCCACAAGGAATGTACCAGACAAATTGCTAGTAGCTTGCTAACATAAAGACTTACTCTCCTTGTCCCATTCCTAGTGCTCTTTGATGATATTGAATGGGATTGAGCAGGTTTCGTGACAGCATGGATGCTAGAATCTTACTCTCTCACCCATCGCAAGTTTATTATTGGTTTAAGTTATAATTATTTACAAAGCTTCTAGTAGGAAACAGGCAGATTAGTCTACTTTGACTTGTTCTCACCATCTCCATTCAACATTCACATTGTTTTGTGGGAGATATCAGGGCATTAAATGACATTTAAAAAACTATATTTCTTACCCATAGGACCAGCATCATATTCAGAAAGAGCTGTATTCCTACTTTCACCCTGTCTTAAGTTAGTGCTTTCTGAGGACACAGAACTACTCAAGACCAGGGCACAAATCCAAGCAGAGCAGCACTGTTAATACACTTTCCAGCATCTTTTTGTCAGGTGCCAGCTTCTGAGACTTCCTGGTCATGGTCTGGAAAGCAGTAAAGGCAAAGTATTGTTTCCCTTAAGCGTTTTGAATTAATACATCCTGGTGGAAAGAAAATTTAGCTGCACAGTTGCAAGTTGTGCTGAGGCACATGCCTCTAGGGCAGTTTTTTGTCTCTAGTATAGGCAACAGAGGTTTGAATCCACACATTAGAAGAGAATTGACCACAACCCATGCAGTAAACCCTCAATTTTACACAAAGGGGTCAAAGCAGTTCAAGCTGTGAATCTTCGAAGAGAAAAGATTTTCTGTGTATGCATTGTTCTGTAAAATGACTCCTTTAGATGTGCTCTGGACAGGATAGATGTAAGTGAAGCTTAAATACCCTTATTGAAAAGAGTGTGGAGAAACAGAAATATGGTAGTGAAGGGGAGAAAGAAACAAGGTTTTTCAGCAGTACTGCTGTTCATTGTCCCAATTCAGCTTGCTAAAACATGTCTGAAAAAGTATTACCTTGTAATGAGAGTTTCTTACTCCTAATTGAAATCTGTAATCCCATTACAAATGCATCCGGACACATTTAATCATACCATATCCTGTTGTGTAAATTGAGATCCAAGTTCATAGCTCATTTATAAGCAAATTACACACAGTGTGAGAGTCCAGGCACTGAATTAGGTATCTTGTAGCAAATGCTACCAGCCCCTTCAGGTTAGTTGAGAAACTGAGCTGCTGCTGTTTGCAATTTCTAAAGCATAGCAGGATAGCTCATTTTCCAGGCTGCCTTGGATTTCCAGTTAGGCTACCTCATGGGGATATTTTGTTTCTGCAATATTCTGTTGGTGTAGAGAAGCTTAAATATACTTTCTTTAAGATTTTCTTGAGAACTGACAGGCTTTTTCATCAAAACTGAAGGCAAGGCTGCTCAAGTGGAACATCTCCTAGTTTGCTGACCATTATTTTGCAGACCTGAAAATTGAACTGGAAATAAGTATATTTTTAAAGTATTCTGATAAATGTACAGCACAGTGACTTTCTTTCCTATGACAAGTTCCATTCTTCAATGTAAGATCTGACTTTTTCCATCACAGGTTTCTTAAGCAAGACACTTATAAATTTGGCTTTAAGTTTACCTATTGCTTCCTTCCTTGGTCTTTCACCTTTTCCTGCCACATAATCCCCTAAGTACCAGCACCTTCATCTTCCTCTACTTCTTAAAATAACTACACAAATGAGATATTATTTAAGTCTATTATCCACGTTTCTATAATGTCCTGATGTTGGACTCTAGGTGGCAGCATATGTGAGTGAATATTAGCTGTTTCTGCTGTACTGTTGATTTCAAATTTCTCAGCTGATAGTCATAGCAGACTAGTCTTCCCTAATAGTAGTTCTTTATTTTTCCACTTCTTAGTCATTATTTTCATTCTACAGAACTGAGCAATATACTCAGCGTATAAATGTAGAAAGAATTCAGGTTTCCCTTTTCCAGATGATTCAGGGTAAAATCCAGTTCTATACTACAACTTGAAGCACAGATGAGGAAGAACTAGAGGGCTCTGAGTCACCCTTGTCTGGAACAGAATAGACAATGGTTCAATAGAAAATGTGCATTTTTTACTGCTGTCACAGAAGGCAAGTTGTGCTTTGCCTCTTGTGTAGCTGCTTATGCTATAATGGATGATTCCTTGTCTGGGTTATAAAAGACTGGGGATATATCTATCGTTTCTACCACCAAAACTGGTACTCAAGGGATTTTATATGTAGCCCTGTTTAAATGTTCTCAAAGAGGAAAGAATTGACTGAGGACTATTTTTTTTTGCATTATACAAGCCACATCCTGATGTCAGGTCAGTCAGGTAGATGTGAATCTCCTCAACAAGAGTCTTAGTGGATATGTAAAGGATTAAGCTGTTTGGCACAGGGGAAACAGGGATCTCATATCATGCTTATTCTTTACTCCCAGCTGCAAAGCTTTCTCTTTAATGGGAAGAAAGTCTTCATTTCTTTTCATTTCTCAACATGTATACACAATGAGATGAACTAGTTGAGAGCAGCCAACTGCTGTGAAGGACTTGAGAGTTCTGGTGGACAAAAAGCTTGACATGAGCTGGCATTGTGTGCTGGCAGCCTGGAAAGCAAACAGTATCCTGGATTGCATCAAAAGAGCGGCATTAAAAAAAATGAGGGATTCTGCCCTTGTGAGGCCCCATCTGGAGTACTGCATCAATGCCTGGGGCTTGCAGCACAAGAGAGACATGGAACTGAATGGGACCACAAGGATAACCAGATGGCTGCAGCCCCTATCCTATGAAGAAAAATTGAGGAAACTGGGCTTGTTCAGCCTAGAAAAGAGATGTCTCTGTGGAGACCTCATTGAGGCCTTCCACTACTTGAGCAGAGCTTATAAACAGGAAGGAGACCGACTTTTTATGTGGTCTGATAGTGACAGGACAAGGGGGAATCGCTTTGAACTAAAAGGCTTGATTGAGGTTCAGTTTTTTGGTGGAAATTCTCTACTCAGAGAGTGTTGAGACACTGGCAGAGTTTGCCCAGAGAAGTTGTGGATTTTCCACCCCTGGAGGCATTCAAGGCCAGGTTGGATGGGGCCATGGGAAGCCTGATCTACTAAGTAGAAACTGTGTCCACAGCATGGGCAATGGAAATAGATGATCTTTAAGGACCCTTACAACCCAACTCAAGCCATTCTATGATTTTATGATTCTCTGACCAATGGGAAGATGATGTATAGGTGGAAGTAGGTCAAAGCAATTGAAACATATTAGTGCACGGATGGCTCTGACAACTAATTAGATAATTTATGCTATTAGACTGCTTAAACTATAACTGAAATAATAGTATAGTCTTAGCTTCATTTATGTGCATGTTCCCTTTTGCCCATGATGAGTTTGGGTCATCTCTTTTCACCCGGCAGCCACAGCTCTGATTATAGCCCTGTTACCGTAGGGCAAATACATGGGCAAGCCTGTGCTCTGATACAGTATAAAAATGGCCACTCTCACTGCTTACCTGTGTCTCTTTTGGGCTGTTGTTTCTCCTGATACAGTGTAGTGATTAAATTGCTTCCTCAGAACATTTGTAGAGATAGTGCCTTAGGTCTGGAGAATTGGATCACTGGGTACAGTCTGGTGTTATACGACACATTAGTAATATTATGCTGCTGGCACTTAGAAAAGAAAAGGAAAAAACATGTACAAAAGACATGAATCCAAACTTCTATCCACACAGGTATGCACACATCCATAGCCACATAAAATAAAATACATTATTAAATTTACTCGTTTTATGTTCCAGAAAGGGCTCTGAGACGGGAGTAAGCTTGATAGGTGAGCAAAGTCTGTCAGACTTTGATTATCCTCAGCTAATACTTCTTCTCACCTATCTCCACATCTGTGTACATAGAAAGTTATTCTCTGTAATCTATAATATATGAAATACAGCATATGCTAAAATTCACATTTTTCCTTAAAAATTTCATTAGCCTCAGGAGATATCTCTACTTCTCATTAATATCAAGTAGACAAAGTCCTGAAAATGATGCTGATATTCTTTTTTCAGCTGTTAACATCTGTTTAGAGTTTCCAATCTGATACTATTGCTTTACTGACTAGCCCATGGCTGGGTACCTTCAGATGTACAGGCTGAAGTTTTCAGTATTGTTATGCAGAAAAAAAGCATATACCTGCCTTTACTTCTTCCTAGTCTTTCACTCTGGGAAATAAGCAAGCAATCTGAGAAACTTTTCAGTATAATCTAGCTGAATGCTACAGAATTGCATTTTCTTGTTCTGTAGTGTTTTTTACTGTTGTCATTAGCGAGATGCCCAGTTGGTATAGAATATGTGGAGTTTTCAGAATTTATTTTGTAAATGGAGCACAGTTGCTATACTTTATACTTTTATTTAAATACATAAAATATTGAATATGAGGGTGTTAGGCATTGCACATATGCATATATATTTAAATGTGAAAAAAAGAGAGTTTAAATTGGGAGGTTAACAGTAATTTCTTGGGAAGCAATGGGATCGTGTGTTTTACTTAAAACATCACTTTAAGCATTAAGTGTTGGCATGCACAAGGTAGAAGAAGATTTCGTCTGAAGCCTGATCAGTATAATACAAACTGTAGACTGAATTCTGATTTAGTAAATGGATGCTCAAGGAAGCACTAAGCAACACAGGCATAAACTGGGTCAGCTTCATGGGGAGAACCTAGTCCGAAGAAGCAAATGAAATATGAACTGCCAGTGTAGTACTCTTTAAATGTAATTCCCATAATCATCGTTATTTATGTCAGAGCTTTACAGAGGCTCTTTATTTTGCTTGTACCAATTTTATGATACCTAAAGAAGAAGGTGAGGCAGGCTTCAATCAAGTATTAATAAGAGTACAGAAACCCTCTTTGGTAATATTTGGATACGGATCTCTGGTGCTCTGAATGAACTAAACTGAAAAATAAAATCTGAATTCCCTCAAGTTATGAAAATTCAATTTTTGCCCTTTCTGAGGAAAGGCTAAGACATAGCTACTCCTTTCCTAAGGAAAGAGATTTTTATACAAACAACCTCCTAAATAGACACACATAGGCTACCACTGTTCAGTCATCCTCAGATTGTTCATGAAAGATCATCCATGTAGCCAGAAGCAACACAAAAGTTATATTTATGTTCTATCAACTATAAGCTGTGTTGTGTGTGCTAGATTTGCAATCCTGAAGCTGTTGGTGTGATACTCTGCTGTAGCACATAGTGCACACAAAAACATAGAAACTGTGATAACAGTCAAGAGTGAAATTATGCAATGAATTAACTATGTATAATTATTATATAGAATTTATTTGTATTTCCCTGAAAGCCACTAAGAGCACTTTCAATTACATTTAACCACCATGAGTATTTCTAATGCTTTTTAGATGATGGAGATCTCATTAGAAAGTTCTGGAGTAGATTTATATGTGTGTGTGCTTGCATGTAATGCAGCAGAGATTCAAGAAAACAGAATCATACAAAACAAGAACATGTAGATTTTTCATTTTTGAAATAATACTAACAGTGAAAATATTTGTTGCTTTATGTTGGCAAACAGAAAAATAAATATCCATTCTTTTACAAAAGATCTTGTAACTTTATTTTCCAGTTTAGTCTATGTGAATGTGCGCCTACTCTGCAAATGCATGGTTATCGCAAGGAATACTTACTGGTGGCACCTTGGAGGGACATGAATATGTCTAAATTCTGCAGGGCAGTTAAGAGTAATAAAAAATTATGTATGGAAACCTATGTTTAAATAAGTTACTACGTTTCTTTCAATCCAAACCATAGGTGAGACTTGGAAAATGTGTGCAAGCTCAGTCATGGCAGAAAGTTCCTCATGGGATAATATCTGTTTCTTGTGGCAGCCCATTTCCAGTCCCGAAGCAAGTGCAGTTCTGAAATGTCTTTCTCTCAGCCCTAGCCATGGGCATAACTCTAGTTTAAACTGTAGGTGCAGGGCAACACTTTAAGGAAGTCACAGAAGTACAGAATCCCAGAATCACAGGGGTTGGAAGGTACCTCAACAGAACATTGAGTTCAACCCCCCTGCTAAAGCAGGTACCCTACAATAGGTCACGCAGGTAGGCGTCTAGGTGGGTCTTGAATATCTCCACAGAAGAAGAAAGAAAAGTATTGTAATATTAGTCTTTATTTTTAAAGATGCTTCAAAGTGTCATTCTGGGATTTGTCTTTCTCACAACTGTGACCACAGTCCTAACACTAAATCTTACATTCTGACTGTCACAAAAAGCCCGATGGACTTTATCCATACTGACAGTGGCTGAAAGATACTTCTTCTACAACTCCCAGTTCTCTTTGGCAGCCTTTTTCCAGATCCAATCCCCTTGAAGCTCTGGACTTCTTCTTTTCCTCAAATGACCTAAGCTCAACCATGCACCCTAAACCTAGACTGGGTCATAGGGGAGGAGGCCCTCTCAAGATTCTGGGCTCCTCAGAGGGGAATATTAGGATCTGTCCATGGGTTTATTTGTCAGATGCTGTCCAGATACAGTTAAATTTAACTCTGGACCTTCTCTTTACCCCTAAATTAGTCCTTAAAATGAACTTTAGAGAAGAATGTGCCATTGAAGTGAAAAGTTCCTGAGGAAAGACTTATTACACCACTCAGTTCTTTTAACAGATATCTAATGTTTGAGAGAAAGAGCCAAGAGCTACAGATACAGTGGTGTAGGAGAGGGGTCATCTGGAAAAAATTCTATGTACAAATTTGTTAACTTGCTCACTACCTAGCCAGCATGTGTTGAGTCCTACAGTGCAGCACTTCTAGGTGTGAATTCTGTGTCCAGTTTCTACAGACCATCACAGACTGACCTACGGGCGTATCGGTAGGTCTTGGAACTTTCTTTCAATACTTCTATTTTCAGGTGTGTGGGTTTTTTTGTTGTTGTTATTGTTGTTTTATTTTGTTTGTTTGTTTGTTTTCTGTTGCATTATGACAGCATTGTGTGACACTGATAAAATGGAAAGGTAAAGAAACATTTTAAAGAGGAGAACAGATTTCTGTTTGAGGTGGCATCTTTTCCACACTAGGGTCCTCATACTCTTAGAAAGTTGGCCATGAGGAGCCTAAGTTTTCTAGCAGTCCTGAACAGTTCTAGTCAGATCCTTGAAGTGATCCATTGTGAGACTAGTGTGGTGCAGCACTCAGCTGTAAAGGCTACCTTTGGGTTGTGGAAAGCCATGCTTCTAATATAATAGCAGTACTACTTGCTACCTTGATGTATGCGTAGAAAAGTATGCAAAGTATTTTTTTCTCATAATAAAACACCTGTTCTTTGATTCTTCTTTCTTTTACCGTTTGCTTATGAGTAGTTTTATACTGATAAATTATTGATAAGTTCTTTTCATATATCTCCCGGGTAGTTATATTCTCTAAGAAAGGACATGGAGGGCTGTTGATACAGAACCAAATTAAGTATCCATAGATCTGAATCTGTGTTTTCAATTTGACTTGAGGGTATGAGTTTTGATGGAGTAATGAATGACACAAACATTAAATTTCCTTCGGAATAGTGTAGAAATCGTATTATGCAAGTTAGTTCGCTCTGGATAAAAACACAGGTGATTAAAAAAATTTCACATTTCATTTTTATTCTTTTGCTACATAGCTAGCTAGAAGGTCATATTTTATTTAAATAGCTATAGTATTTTGAAGCTTATGAGAGAATTTTATGTTGGACTGTGTTCGCTGGCACTGTTGGATGGCATATTTGAAGAAACTTTCTCTTTCCATCATTAGATAAAATCTGTGTCAGGAATAAAATTGATAAAAAATTTACTGAACAGAGAGTATAGATTTGTTTGTGTTTGAGCCTTCAGTAACATCAGTGGAAGTTTTGTTCAAAACTCTTGAAAGAATATGGCAAATTAAAACAAGGAATATTTTCCTTTTTTTTCCCTCCTCACTTCCCCCTTTTTCCTTATACCTTCAGGTTCCTTTAAAATACAGTTTCTCTGCCTGGAAGAGAAGTAGTCTGCTCCCATATTCTCAAGAAAGTCATAATTTCAGCAAGTGAGGTTATGATGATGATGATTAAATGATAAATTTATTGTCATTTCACCCATCTCTTGTATGATTTGTTCAGATGTCTGCATGTTTTCTTGTGTTCTATTCCTCCCAGGTGGTGGTAAATTCCTGCCACAGGTTATTATTTTGTGCAAGCAGGTAGGTTTTCTTGAACTGTGAGGTTTTTGCAGATACTGCACATTGCGTGTAATTTCTCAGCTGTTATATGACAGAGTTACTTCTCCTTTTTAGGAAAATGCAGTAAAATATTTCAACACGTACCTGAAGAAATCTATCTCAGGTTGAGAAAAAAAGCATGAGTTTTTGCAATTGGAAACTAGGAATGCTGTGTATCTTTCCTCCACATTAAATTTCTAAATCATCTTGTATAAGGATTCCCAAATGAAAATCAAATATAACCTGATCAGAAGTACCTATGTGAGTCTGTGAGTCTCAAAGTCCTTTATTTGTAAAATGATTTAAGCAGTTGAGGAACAATTAGGAGAATCGGAAGTTTTCAGCAAGAGCTCATTTGCTGTGATACTTTCAATATTAATTGTGATATCATCACAAAATAGATATAACATGATGAATACTTCTTAGTGTTGAAATATTGTTCATGGAAGATGATCCTCACCTTTTCCAAAAGATCATTATACCTTTATAGATTTGAATTACTTATATTCTGTCACTTCAGTTAATACTAAAGGGTTAGTAATTAAAACCAATGTCACTGCATCATTTCTAACATAATATGGGAACAACTACAGCACGAACTACGTTCGTATAGTAATATGTACTCACATTAATTTCTCACTGAAATATTAACTAGATCTTACTTGTAGAATTAAACTTTCCAAGGCTTAAGTTTGCAGAGAATATGTGTAGAAGATTTTTTTTGTCGCAATGCTGTGCAGTAAATTCCTGTTTCTACTCAAGATGTATTGCATGTTTCTGATATGCATATGAGCATACATACATTTGTGTAATGACTATGTCTTTTTTTGCTACTAACAGAGTTATTTTGCAGAAAAAGTTCATGAATTACTTCTGTTACTGAAAATAACTGTAGAATGATCATAAACCAGACATAAGCATGTAGGAGCATTGTCACTTACTGGTGTTAGGTTCAGCATGTAATTCTCCTGGTTTAAGTTACTACTCTAAATATGAAAGGAAGACTGCACATGGCCATTTAAACTTGAACCTACCAAGGATCTTTACAATTTTCTGTTTTTTAGATTTTTAATTTAATTGCTAATAATCTCACATTTCTACAAACTCCTTCAAGTTTCTTAGTATCTCTTTGATTAATATCCTGGGAGACAGCCATGAGGTACACCACATGCAGACAGAAAAGCCCATGCCATCTTGTTCCATAATGTGTTGCATTTGTGGATGCAACCCTAAGCTGTGTCAGTCTGTTTTGCAGCCGTATCACATTGCCAACCTCTGCCTCAGTCACTGTCAGCTTTCACCCACGAGATTTCCATACCATTTATCTAACACAGACTTATACACCAGAATGAGTATTTTTGTATCCGTTTTTAATTGAATTTCCCCTGGTATATTAGGTTGCATTCTTTTTCTGAAGTGGAAACTCATTTTCACTCCTCTTGGCTCAGACTTCTAATCTCTCCGGGTCTCTTTGTGTCATATCATCTAACTCATTGGTTTTCACAGCTCCGTTCAAGACCATTTTCAAATTACCATCCTGTTCACTTTATCTACCTGATCATCCCTGCAGAGCTGACTGAAACCAGCACTAACTGATCTCCAAAGCCAATCATGCCATTTCCTCCTACATCTGTTTAGGGTCTGCTAACCCACATGATAGCCATTTATATGCTACCCAGTTTGAACGATTTCTCAAAGCAATTTCTGTTTCATTTTTTTCTTTGTATTCTTGCTCATTTCAAGTGTGAATAAAGCCATTCTACTTGCTGAGATCATGCCTCTGAACCGGTCTTCCAGTATGGGTTGTTTTTTTTTTTACATATGCTCTGGCTTCCATAGCTGCTTTGCAATTATGTATTGGAATGACACTAAAATGAATGAAATAATAAAAGCCAACAGTAGAAGTTAGCAATCAAGAATTTATTATCTTCATTATTACTTTGGGACCACAAGTAGTGATGAAATTGCTTTTTTTTTTGAAACACAGAAGTGTCCTGTGTCCAGTATGCTGAGTACCCAGTATGCTACATGTTTATAGTTATTTTTGGATGATTAAAATATAAATAGAGATGAAATAATATGATTTGCATAATAGCATGAATAACTGATTGTTGTTTCTTGCAGATCTGTGAATGGTAATGATTTTTTATTTATTATTAAAAAGGCATTTTTTCCTGGTATTTAAGTGAGACAAAGGTTGAATGCAAAATGATTCTTGTGTTCTTCAACTAGAACCCTTCCAATATAATGAACTTATTAGGAGAAAGAAAAGTGTGGAAGATATATTTGATTACATTATTTAAATCTTTTATCTGATTAATATTAATTGCTCATATTATTTAAATTGGATACATAGAAAGAAGTGAATAAAATCAGGTGAGATTTGAATAATAAAAGATATATCCTGTAAATTCCAATTTTAATTAGTCTGTTAGTGTACCAAGCTTTTTATGATAGTATTCTGCACCCTAAAAGATAATCATGTTATCCAAAAGCTATACAAGCTGTTTTTCATCTGTATGTGCTCCAAATTTGCGCCACATAACTTGATTCTAGCATTCTGCAGTTTAATTCCTGTGCTGGAGTGGAAAGCCACATAATGCCCCACAGTAATGTGGAAATTCTATTAGATCTTTTTTCTTTTGTTTTGTTTGTTTTTCATTTTTAGAGGCATGTTTTGGGTTCTGACCTGCTGCAGGGCTGTGTAGTGCCTTGTTGCCATGCAGACAGAGATTTTAGCAAAGATGGATCACAATTACATTCAACTAGCCTGCTCGTATTCACTTGCTATTATTATCTGCATGAGGAGTGTTTTCATTAAATGCTTGCTGGAAACATCCTGCCTGAAATAAGCAACTTCAACTATTTGATTGTGCCTATCTATGAAGATGTGTGCAATGATTGCTCTGGTATGTAGAGGAGTGCCAGGATAGCATGTCACCAAAGGTAAAATTCACCTCAGGGAAATTATATACATTCCAAGAAATCAAAATCTACAAAGCCTTTTAATTGCCAAGTGGTTAGAGAGAAATCATCAAAATATCCATAGCAACCACCGTTGGTGTGGCCTTCCAAGTGAAGAAGTTTGGTGTGAGCTCTGTTACTGTGGGTATATATGAAATACATGCAGTAGATCTAGTTACAGTTTCATTTCTTATACCTTCCAGACCTTTGGCATATTGCTTATAGCAGAAGAGGAGAGTCATAACTTTTACTGCTTCATCTGTCTTATTCATCAGCAGCACAAACTCAACAACAGGCCATCAGAAAGGAACAGCTGAGAATTTCCAGGTAGAGGGGAATTCTCTATGAGGATGCATGGGAATAGAATGAAACTCAAAGATGTGCAGTAGACAGAAGGAGAGCAAAGCCTTGGATAAATGTATAACCACAAAGCCATGTGGCATTGCTGAAGTCCTCCTACAGTCAGCTGCCTGCACCAAATAACCTTATATATGTCTCAACCCTGTAGGATATGAAAGGGCTCACATTTTTTACAAGGTGTTGTTCAGACACACAAAGCTTTTGTGTTATGAGGTGGCTGGAAAGTGCTGGTTATTTTTGTGATTTATATTCTCTCATTTCTGAGCTCAGTGTGTGAAACACTAATGCGTTAACAGTATTTATAGATGGTAATAAAGAAGATTAATTCACTTGTAACGACAACTGATGAGTTGTTTTTCCTTAGTGCTTTATTTTTTATAAGCAGTTTTAAGTACCTAACACTTTATATTCCCTGGAGAAAATACAGGGGCTTTATTTCCTAATTGCATTATTCAACATGGGCAGTAAGCTGGAGTGGCACTGGTGAGGATGGGCCTTGGGAAGAGTTAGTTTCTATCTGGAAATGATAAATGTAAATGCTGACATTCCTCTGCCAGACCTTGGTGCGTGGCTCCTGTTCCTCTGATATTTGAAGCCGACAATGAGGAAAAGCTGCTCTCCCGGTATTCAAAAATGCAATGTTTGAACACAGCCTGTTAAATATTAAAAATTACTGCTTCTACTACATCTATATGTAAATTAAAGAAGGTCATAAACACTTCAAAGAATAAAATATCAGGTGTGGCTTTGAATGTTAAATATTTGCAAGAAAAGAGAGTTTTCTACTATGTGCAAAAAGTCTTGCAGATTCCCCTAATTTCATGAATTTTACCACAGTTTCTCTCTTAAATTGAAATTCTGTTTACTTCTGTTCGGTTCATCGACCAAGGAAGGAAAAGTAAATATCCTAACACCTACATTCTTTATCAAGGTTTGTTTCACTTCTTTCCTGAATCCTGGCCAGGCTGTTCATAGAATAGTAACCTGACTAAACCAGTTTATGCCAGAATAAATGTATCACTGCTTGTATGTTGAAAATTTTGAGGATGTGAAAGGCGCAGCTCACAACAGGAGTACACAAAGTGTTGAAACAAAGGACAAAATGGCTGGAGTCCTGCTTCCACTATCTAGTAGAGTATGACTAAAGACAAAATTATTGGAGACTGTTCCTTCTTTGTGCCTTTTCTTGTGCTAGAAGCTTCCTGAGCCGCAAATTCCATCCAATTCAGTGAACTTCACTTATTCTTTAATTCTGGTATGCTGTAAAAGAAAATCTCTTGCTGGGAGCCCTTGCAGAAATGACTTGTTCAGCTATGAAGGATGATTTGACAGCTAAAAGATATAGCTGGATTCATGACTTTCTTTGCATGCATCAGGGTAATTCTAATCAGGAGCACAAGACCAATAAAAAAAAAAGAAGTTCACTCCTGCCTCACTTGCGTTACCTTTATATTTCCCATTGCTAAATGAATGCATGCCAAATGTCTGCCATAGTGTTCAGTGTTCAGATACACATGGTGGTGAGGACTAAAGTTACTGAAGTCTACTACTTCTTCATCTGTCCTGAGAAAAGTGGAAAAGCCTGCAGTTTAATCACGGTTGCTAATTCATTTAGGGCTAACTCCTCAAGGGTCCTGGCTATTATGTTTCAGCAGAAAGCCCTGCCAGTTCAGACTGAAGAAAGAGTCTCCTTGATACTGCAAATTTATAAGGATAAAGATGCAGGTTCTGACAACTTGAATTACACTTCAGTCTCTTAGTACAGAGTTTCCTGTTAGCTGTTTGTCTCTGAAAACCTGGTAGAAACAGAAAATGCTAGGCAGGAAGATTTGAATGTAATTTACATTGCTTATGCAAGTCCTAATAACTACTGTAAACTATCGGAACTCCTAAACTACATAAAAACTAAGTGAACAAAGTGGAAAGTCAGTCAGGGGAGAAGTGAATGATAGGAAAAAATGATCTCAGTTGTGAGATTAAGTTCATACTGCACTTGTCAGAGGATCATTTCTCCCAGGGAGAAGATATTGGACAGAAAGTTTACTTCTGAAAGAAGGAAAAGAAGAAAGAAATATCATTAGCAGTGCACATGATCTGTGGGTTGCCAGAGGCAAAAAGCAATATTTTTAAGGAATGACATATGACATGACAATTTTATGATAAAAAATGAGGTGAAAAGGAACAGAACAGAAAATACATATTGATCTTTTTTTCTAAAATGTATGTCTCAGGATCTGTTTCCATCATCAGTACTAGAAAGTTTGGTGGTCATTGTTGAACAAAGATTGTTACTCTGATTTCACTTATGGAACAAACAATGTCATTGTCAAGCAAATCTAAAGAGAGCGCAGACAGAAAGAAAAGAGACTGGGGAAGGTCTTACCATTTCCTGTGCTTTACACATGCTCAAACAAGGATGTGACTGAAGTTGTAAGTATTGAAAAGGAAAGCAACATTATTTAACTTCTGAACATGACAGGTTTTCAGGGCTCTGAGCCATTAGTTTGAAAATAGGATCTCAGTTCCTCAGAGAAGGGGCATCAATGGCTCATCCCAACAGTGAAGATGACTTGCTGCATCGCTGTTTTCGAAGTTTGATGAACAATTTAAAGCTGGGTGCTACCATCTCACAGGTATATTCCCAAATGAGCAGGATCACTTTGAGAAAGTATACAGCCAGTCTGAAGCAGGGATTTACATGTATGACTGCTTGTCACATTCAGTGAAACATCATTTGCCAATGGAAACTTCACATTCCTCCTAACTGTGAGTACAATTTTCTGAGCTTGATTAGATTCTGCCACTGAAAAAAAATAACCCTGTTCTTGGCTGCTCAGTATTTTGACTCTTGTCACTTCCTTGGAGTACTATTTTTTTTTTTTTAACTACCAATCATTTATGCTTACTCTTTACTTTCTTCATGTATCTGAGTTATGCCTTGTTTTGTTGGTTTGAGATAGGGATTGAGAAAATAGTGAAGATGCTGTGCACTTATTTATAGAGCCTTGAGGTACACTGCAATTATTATTTAACTTACAAATAATAAAATTCAAAATGTTGATACAATGAGCACAGTAGCACTGCTTGACAGAGAAAATTTTCAGCTACAAAACATAGTTTTTCAATATAGTCACCACCATTAGCTATGCATTTTCACCATCAATGAACAAGAGCCCACATACTGTGCTCATAAGCATCTATACCAGCATAGGTGACGCACTGTCATTGTCACTACTGCTAAAACACACCACCCACCAACTCACTGTGCTCACATCTACCGTTTGGTCTCCATATACATTCAGCAAATGTTGATAAATGTCAATGGGCACATATTTTTTTCCACTTAAAGGAATTCAATTCCACACCCTTGCTTCATACAAACTTCCATGTCAGATGCCATTTTGTCAGACTGCCCCTCTGCTGCCATCTGTCACATGACAACAAAATGTAATGGAATATGGGCAGGAAGGTTCAACCTCTGCTGCCACACCACCAACATCCAACTCTGATATCATGGGCCAACATCATAAAATAGGAGGCATTACTTTCAGAGCAGCCCTCATAAAATGTAATATAGCTAATGCATGTAAGTAACAGAACATTTTAATTTTTAATACTTTTATTAAAATAAAAAAAAATGCAGCATCAAAATCACAAAACCAATGGGATACGTGACATTGTTTTTGTGAAACTAACACATCAGGCTGGTTTGATGACAGTGATTGCAATTCTTAGTGAGCTCTCCAAGTGTTCATCAGAGATTTTGGACTTGATGATCTTTAAGGTCTTTTTCAACCTGACCAATTCTATGATTCTATGATTTCTGATGAAATTTTACTCTTCCTGTGCTTCATCCTTGAAGACTGTTGTTCATAAATGTGCATACTGACAAAAGTGATGACATGAATAACGTATGACTGTGAAAGGAAGGGTATTTCTCTCTGCTAAGATAGGTCTTACAAAACTCCAGTAGAGAGACATGATTGGGTGTTTGAGTTGAGTATCTGATTGCAACTCTATACATTCAATTTGAAATTTTGCATATCATGTATTTATGTTGATTTAAAAAGGAGTTGCAAATATCCCCCAAAATTCACTTTTTGGCTAACTAGAAACCTATTCCCAAATTTTTTTTATCACAACAGAAAGCATGGCTGCGTATTTTTCACTGGGCCATGGGCTGGACATGCCAGATCTAAATGATGTTGAGAGACTAATTCTTGGTAGATCCTCACATCATAAATTTCACAGATATCTTATTATAGAGATTCATTGTTCCAAATTATTTTGTGGCATTTCCAGGAAGGTTAAAGAGATTTTCCCCCTATCAGCTGCTATTCAGCTGCTGCTGCAGAGGTCATACAACATGCAGGAAATTACTAAATTACTGGTCCATAAGAAGAACCAAGCTGACAGAACACTGGCAACATTTATGCTCAATGAAGAAATCTTAAAAATTATTTTCTCTTAATCAATGAAAAAATTTTAAATGATGCGTGTTTTATTTTTATTTTTTTCCCATTAGAGTACTTTACATGAATTAAAAAAATGTGGTAAAGTCTTGCAGAAAGAAACCATCCAACTTCAGAAGAAAATTGTTGAAAGAGGAACTGAGAAGTCGGCACGTAGCTAGATTGCTAGTTACAATAGCAAATCTCCCCAAGTCTTAATAAATGGTATTCCATCAGAAAAAAAAAAAGTTGCTTAACATGTGATATAAGAAAAATGGTAGCAATAGCCAGTTTTGTGAGATTCATGCTGAGGAAAAGACTGTGATTAACAGCAGAACACCACAGTCCTGAGAAAGAAATCACAGCTTCAGGTTGAACTACCAAATATTTATACAAAAACGCGATAGATGCAAGAACTGAGCTTGTATAAAGAATTCCTCATGACTAAGATTTGTAGAAAAATAGAGATAGTATCTTTAAAATTTCTCGATGAGAGGGAAAACAAAAAAGAAAAGAACAAAATAAGACACTGATAGTTTTGTCTGAACACAGGAGAGAGCAATTTGATGAGTTCTATGACTCGAGACGAAAATTTCAAATCAAAAGATGTTCTAAAAGCTTGCACAGTTAAAATTTTTTACTTTCCCACATGACTTTGGAGTAAGGAATCTACAATCAAAGGCCAAATCTTTTGTGCAGTGTGTGAATCCAGCTTACTGCGGAGATTTATGAGAGGAGCAGCTTTATCTCTATAAAGATGTCTTGTATTGAATTTCATGGAGTGCACTGAAGTATAATAACCATCAGTGTGGAACAAGCGCATCAAGCTAAAAGAAGAAATAAGACAAAGAAGGAATAACAGAGAAAATAACCCTCATATATTAATGCGCTGGAAAAAGCAGCAAAACTTCAGGAAGAAGGACTGGTCTTTTGGCTATCACACAGGGAGAGGTAAAAAAAAAAATCCAAGTCAAATCCTTACTTGCAGGTAGCCCCAGTACACCAGCTGAAAAAGCAGAGCTTTACAATACTGAGAAATATACGTGTAGCAGATCTTCAGGTTCTCAGCACACAGGATTTGCTGCCAACAGTTCTACTGATCTATTTAAGGCCAGCCCAGTGATCAGTTAGAATCTGGCTGGATTGTTCGGCCAGCTGTAACATCATCTCAGCCATAACAATAAGTGGTGATGTATGCCTAGAAAAATGTAATGAAGTGGAGTTGCTATTTATAAAGCACTGTTCTATGGGCAAAGAAAGATATAAATAAGAAATTCTATAATAATAAAAAAAAATCCGCTGGAGGTTAGGAAAAACTTTTATTGAGATTTCTTTGGAATCAAAAATTCTGATACTAAAAATAAAAAATTCTTTGAAATGTGTGTGCCAGATACCTCAGCTTACACTGAAGCTTCTTCGTTAGAGATAAAAATAAAGGGAAAATTAAGTATCAGGTTCTTTTGTGGAAGAAAAAAAGACTTTGGATCATAAAATACGTGCTTGTTTCTATGTTAATATGACTTTTGGTGGTCTGCTCTCTACTGACAGTGCTTCTTCTCAGACACTTGGCGATGACTATCCTTTAGAGTAAAGTCTAAAGAACCATGTTTTTATCTTTTCACTACTAGTGAAGAGTTGCTTTTAAAGCAGCTGGATAAATTTCTTCCTTTTTCACCTAAATCTAAGGCGTGAATGACAGGTTTAGAATTTGCTTAACTAAGCTGGAAGCTAGTTCTCCACTTTCATGAAAATGGACAATTATAGGAAATGTACTTTAAGGAGTGGTTTAGGGAACTGGGATTGTTTAGTCTGGAGAAGAGGAGGCTTATCTCTCTACAACTACCTGAAGGGAGGTTGTAGCAAGGTTTGGGTCAGCCTCTTCTCCTGTGTAACTACCAGTAGGACAAGAAGAAATGGCCTCAAGTTACACCAGGGGAGATTCAGGCTGAATTTTAGGAAAAAATTCTTCTCCAAAAGAGTGGTCAAGCACTGGAATGGGCTGCCCAGGGAAGTGGTGGAGTCACTGTCTCTAGAGGCATTCAAGAAGCATTTAGATGTTGTACTGAGGGACATGATTTGGTGGGAAATACTGGTGATATGCAGATGATTGAACCTTGGATGTCTTTTCTGACCTTGGTGATTCTATAATTCTGTGTTTTCATCATAAATCCAAAGCATGCTACCATGCAAGCACCTATGAGGGAAAGTAATTGTACCTTAACTGGTCAAAAGAGGAACTGGATTTGAACCCAGATTACTTACCTTCCAAATGAAATTTATTACTATACTATAGTCATTCTTAGACAAGTCTCAGTACCCCCTCTTTAGTTTATACATCTAGTCAAATATTCACTGGGTAAGAGGGAGGAAGATTTCTTTGGCGGGAAGTTCTCATTTTGTAACAACTTCTAAAACAGAATGATTGTGCTTTTTAAATTGCTATTTTCAGAGACGGCTGTTTTAGAGAAAGTTTTCTTCTACTCTTCTACTTGATGATGGTCTCCACTGATGAAGACTTCCTGGGATCTGACAGTTGGATGAATCTTAATTAATTGATAATACAGACTGCTAATTTTTAAATCAGAATTTTAGCAGTCAATTCTTAACTATTCTATTATACCTTTGTAGTTGTCTTTCTCAACCAAACCTATAATATCAGCCAAAAATATCAGCCATGTTATCTTGACCTATTTTTCTAGCCACACGAAGTGACACAAACTGTACTCTTACACTTTCTTTCTTTGCTGCATCTTGTTTCAATCTTTTCCTAAGAACAGAAGAGGTGATTAAAATGATTTACCTTGTTATGTCATACACAAATCATAATGCAGTGGAGGATAAATTTCCTAAGAACAGAATGCGTTGTAATGAGAGACATGACTCTTTTATGTTCTCCTGCATGTTTTCCAATATGAAAGCAAAGGAAAAAACAAACCCAATAAAGAGACAAAAAACAAACAAGCAAACAAAAACCATAAGCAAGAAAAGTAGCCTGGAAAATATGCTATTTTGTAATTAAAAGATAGCTTTTTTTTCCCCCCCCAGGGATCATCTCACTTTTGAGACAGGTTTCTGATGTTGAAAATACAAATATATAATAGATGTATGAAAAAGCATAAAAATCCCTCTCATCTCTAATATTCATATTGCACTGATAAGACAATTCTGTTTCTTACAGTTTTTTTCTTAGCCAGGGAAAAAGCATAAAGGAACACCTCAGTGATCCTTGATCGCATACACTCAATTTAGTATGTTTTGATACATAATAGTTCTTTGCTGATACCATTCAGCATGGCTCAAATAAACTGACTGCTCAGATAAATTATCTACATTAAATCAGTGAATAATCTAGCCTGAAATAGATCATCGTAGTTACAGTTATCAAGCATCAGAATACTCCATCCATATTGCTCTACACTGTGCCATCTGACTTTATTTAACGTTTCAGCTAATTACTTCCATTTTTATTTCTTTTGCCTTTCAGAGGCAGTGCCTCAAGCAGAGACTCTGCACAATTATGTCCTCTCAGAATAGGAGGAAACAAGTTATTTCATTTTTCATAGCTATTTTCTATTCATAGAATCATAGAATCACCAAGGTCGGGAAACACCTCGAAGATCATCCAGTCCAACCATCCACCTACCACCAACATTTCCCCTCTAAAATATGTTCCTTAGTGCAATATCTAAACATTTCTTGAACACCTTCAGTTGTGGTGACTCAAATACCTCCCTGGGCAGTTTGTTTCAGCACCTGACTAACAGCTGGCCAGGCAATTTTTATTTTGTTTCTTATATAGAGAGACACCAACATCTCATATAAAACCATGTTTTTATATTACTTCTTCTTTTTCTTTTATAAATCCATTAGGAATACTTAAACACCCCTTTTAGCCAAACCTGAAGTGTTATCTTCAGTTCAGTATTAACCTGAATATCCTTCTGTCACTGAAGAGTTTTATAACATCTGCAGATTAGTTGCTTAGAATCCTGCTGTAATCTACATTGACCAGATGGATTATAACTCTCATGATGTCGTATAGCAGTCTTTTGATTGAAACATTTGAAGATTCATCAGCATCAGTACATTGTGAAAGCTGAAGTTCTGACACTGAGCACTGCTTATGAAGAAGTAAATTATGATGCAGCTCCTGTGAGACCACATGGGATGGCAGGTAATCCAATTTAATGTCTAACTAACTCATAACAAAATATTTAGCTATTTCTGAATCAGAGTTTTTTTTCTGAACTTTTGATGAGCAAAAACCTCAGGATTTTGGCATTGATTTGGAATGAAAAGGTGCTTTTCTAAGGGATTAGAAATTCAAATTTTTGCTTATAATATTCTGGCAGTATAACATGATTCTCCAAGGATTATAAAATCCTCATGAAAGGGCAACCTGGTTCACAGAATCCCTTAGATCATCTTATTTCCTCCTCCACTAACTCAGCATTCTTTATCTTCCTCTTACTATTTAAGTGCTGAATTTTGCAAGTGTTGAGAGTTATGTGTTTATTCTTTTCCTGTATCCCCTCAGCAAAAAAAATTTGGTCTGAAAGTAACACAGACACATTTGAAACACTATTAAAGGAAATTATCAGTATGGATGGATAACGTATATTTTTTCCTATTTGAAAGATATGAGGGACCAAGCAGTTAAAAACTACTCTTTTCCTTTTGCTTGCTAACAAATAACTCTCAGTGGGATATTGAGCTTCTGGGGTAACTCCCAATCAAAATGATAAATGAGCTACTGCAAATAAATAAATAAATAAATTAGAACAGCATAATCATAGATAAAGGGTCCAAAAATGTCTGAACAGTCTTGCTGTAGGATAATCACTGTCAAATAGTGATAACTATTTCTGTCAACAAATAGCACTAACAGCTTCTGTTTAATGAATGGTAACATGAAAAAGAGTGCTACTCTGCAGAGATAAAAATGCTCAACACTTGCACCAGAAAATGTACAGTGTATAGTTCTGTTTTTCCAATTGGACTGTGATTTGAATTTTTGACTGTTAGGCCAGGCCTTAAATTAAAGGGATTAAGGTTTCTGACATTGGTAGCTTTCTGTGGTTTGGTTTAAGAAAGGAGAAGAAAATCTGTAAAATCTTCACCATTGTGTTTTCACTCAAAAGTTTTGGGTATCGCATAATAGAAAAGGTGTATTCTTATGTAATTTAGGGGAAAATTTACCTCTGATGCCATTAAATAATTAGAAATCAGTGGATTCCATCATTTAGCATCTGTTTTTTTTAGATGTTTTTATCCAGAATCTATACAAAAAAATGTTATTTGTCAGCTTCTCTTGGTCACCCCTTTCATCCCTCTGTAGTTAACTGTAACTAGATTCAACACAGAATTTCAAGTCTGAAATATAGTAATTAACTATCAGTGTCATGCAGATGAACAAGTAGAACGTGCACTGAAGTAGTTCTTCACTGAAGAAAAGCATGAAGAAAGATATTTGTCAAAGACACCAAAGGATATACATGAGGAAGGAATTAACCACATAAAGCTTTTTCCAAAATTCACACTTTCATTACATCTTGTCTCATCTAAGAACTAGGCATAGAGCCATGAAATACTACCATGTGCAGACCTACTGTGATCTGGCCTTATGCTGGTGCTGTAAAGAGTTGAAACAATGGACTCGGGTTTCTGGGACAACACTTAGAAACTTGTCATATGAAGTTATCTTAGCTTGCTTTGCACAGTTCTCCAAAACCAAGGAGTGGGGCAGGAAGTGTTCCACTGCATGTCCTGGTCGGTGGCTCGGCATAACGTGGGGAAGGAGAGAGAAACAGGTCATGACAGCAAGAACACTCTACTGCAAAGTCACACAGCTTTCTCATGCCTGTCAAAAAGGCCGATTAAGCTCAATAACTATTAACCTCATCTAGCTAATGATTTTCACCTTAATTTTACTGCAAAGAAAGAGGTAAATGGCTGCCTGGCACTGGCTCTTCTTTCACCCCAGCTGCCCAACAGCATGGCAGCTGCTTAGCAGCTATGGTTTCAGGATCTGAGAGTTAAAGAGTTTCTGAGGCTCAATGTAAAAGCATAAATATAAAAGCAAAAATCCTCTGAGGTGCTTTATTCTCTTGTCTTTGCACACAACACATCTCTATAGCAGTGAACTACAGGTATATCATTCCTATATCAAGCACCACAGATGGGAATAGGATCAAAATTAAAGTCCCTTTTCTAAAGACACAGCTGTCTGTGGATCCTATCCACAAGGAATGAGAGAGCATATACTCCTTTTGTAAAGAAGAAACATACAAATTCTTGTATGTCTATTCCTTCCACTCCCCTGTTTGTGTCTTCCTATACGGAAATCAAATTCTGCTTCCCTCTCTGTTATTTTATGTAAAGCACTTAGGACTCCATCTAGTAAAAAGCTCATTTTAGTTTGGGTTAATAGCACTTAGTGAATCAGATCCATGATTCTGCTTTTGTCTTTTACCCTGGAAAAAGAAAACAAGAACATAATTGAATTTTTTTTTTTAATTTGCTTCCATTGGAAGGGAAGCCTTTGAAATATCAATAAATGCAGTATGTTGTTGTTGTATTTTAATAGATTTGCACTTATTTTCACATTTTATTTTACTTGTGTAGATAAACTAGATTTTTGGCACGTGATTTTTCTTTTATTGTTGTTATTTTTTCTCCACTTCAGGTTTACATTAAGTAATAAAGGTCAGACTTTGTTTATAGTCTGGATAGTAAATGTTTTAGCACACTGTTCTAATTTCCTGTCCTTTTGGCATTTTCAGTAAGAAGTGAGAAGGTATTTGCGGAGTTAGCCAATTTTTTTTCTCTTGCCAGCTAAGTCCATGCACATAAAAGAGTGTGAAAATTCTCTGCACATGGTCAGGTGGTGGATGCACTCCCAGGTATTTAATAGTCTAAGGTATATAAAGCAGCCTTGTGAGTGATTTTCATTTCTAACATTTTTTCTAAAAAATTATTTATGTATTTATTTATGTTAATGCTATGATGGGGAATGCAAAGTTCTGCATTTAGGGAGGAAGAGCCTCACACTCCAGGGCACTCTGGGGCTGACCTGCTGGAACGCAGCTCTGCAGAGAAGAACCTAGGGGTCCTTCTGGACAACAAGTTGAACAAAGCATAGAAGGCCAACAGCCTCTGCACTGCCAAAAGGTAGAAGTAGATGACCCTTCCCCTCTACTCAGCACTGCTGAAATACTCATGGGGTGCTGATCCAACTGGTCTGGAATTCCCAGTATAAGGGAACAACAGGTGAGAATCCAGCAAAGGGCCAGAAAGAGGATTAAGAGATTAGAGCACATCTCCTGTGAGGAAAATCTGAGAGAGAAAGTACTGTTCATCCTGGAGGAGACTCAGGAGAGATCTGATCAAGGTGTATAAATCACTGATGGGAATGGATAAAGCCAAATTGTTCTTACTATGATGCCCATGGGCAAAACAAGAGGCAATAGGCACAACCTGAAATATAGGGAATTAAATTTAAATGTAAGAAAAATCTTTTTTTACTGTAACCATAAATGTGACTGGCAATCAAAGTGTGCTGCTGTTTTCTGGAGATCTTTTAACCATGCAGATAAAGCACAAAGGAACAAGCATAGCTATTTCAGGGATTTCTTAAGGGAA
>PPHD01007045.1:0-23637 GCA_002909625.1 Bambusicola thoracicus
CTCCTCCGCCGGACAAAGTGCTTTATGCAGAGCCTCCGGGCCTGGCACAGCGGGATCAGGACACGGGGCGCTGGGAGGACGTGGTGCCAGAGCCACCGGGGACAGTTGCAGGGAGGTGATGCCAGCTCTCGGGTGGGCTCAGGGACGGGCAGAGCAGGTGGTGGGGACGCATCCTCGGAGCGCTGGTGGTGGTCCTGCAAAGAGAGCAAAGCCTGGTGGGATGAGTGCGCTGCCGGCACCGCCACGCGTGTCCCCTCCACGGCACTCACCTCCATCAGAAGGGCATGGGGCCCTTATGGGACAGCCGTGGCCGGGGACGGCGGATCCTCCGCCACCCTCCCGGCCGCCGCGCGTTCCCACGCCGCGCCCCTCGGGGCCGCACCAGCGTTCGGATGAGGCCGTCCTCGGGATCCATCCCGTCCGGCCCCGCTCCCAGCGGCCCTGGGGATGGCAGAACGGCGTGAGCGGACGCCCTGCCCACACGTGGAGTGGGGACGCTCCAGGAGCCGGGCAGCATCTCCCATCTCCTCGGTTACCCCCCGGCGGGAGCCACGCACCCACACAGCGCTTCCCGCAGCCGGACGGCCGGGCCACCTGCGCGGTGCCACCGCCGTCGCCGAAGGGCACGGCAAAGCCCCAACTCAGGGCTTCGATCTCAGCCCCCCGCGCCCGCCCGGAACCACCCGCGGCACGCAGCTCGGGCTGACGGCGGAGACGCTCCCGTACCATCAGCACGTGGGCGGCAGCGGCGATGGCACGGCCGCCCCCCGGCACCCGGTGGCACGGGCGGCTCCCGGCCGTCGTTCGGCCTCTCCACCCTCGGGACAGGCTGCGGTTTGTTGCCAGCATGAAAAGCGCTTTGTCCTCTCCCCCCCGGGGGCCGACGGCTCTGCCTCCCCCCGCCCTCCCCGACCCCGCACCGCGCTCAGCCCCGCACTCACCCGCGGACGCGGCGCTCAGCGCGAGGCAGAAGAGCAGCAGCAGCGCCAGCAGCCAGCGGCGCGCCGCCATGCTCCGCCCGGCGCGGGGACGCGGACACGCGGGGACACGGACACGCAGGAGGCGGTGGCCCCGCTCCGGGATCGCCGCATTTGTAGGCGGTGAGAGCCCGGCCCGGCCCCGCGCCCGCCCGGTCATGTGGCCGCCGGCACCGGGGGGGGGTCCGCAGCTCGCCCCGCCCCGCTCCGCCCTCTCCGCGCTGCAGCCCCCCGGGGTGCCCGGGGGGTGGCATCCGAGGGGACGTGGGCGCGGGGGGCGCCGAGGATGCTCGTGGGGAGGGTCAGCCCCGCAGCCCTCCGCGGGGGAACGGAGAGATCTCAGAATCACTGAGGTCGGAAAAGAGCTCTAAGATGACCGAGCCCACCCCCCCACGCGCCCCGCATCAGCCCGCAGTGTTGGCCGGGAGTGAGACCTGGGGGGAGCCGGGGGTGGCGGTGCCAAACTGCCGCGTGAGGAGTCACGGCGGCCCGATGGGGTTCTGCTGTCCGGAAAAGCGTTGAAAGGGGGAATAAGGCAGAGGCAGGAAGCTGCAGGGCGGGCAGCGTCGCTGCTGTGCCCGGCGTGCTGCTCGTGGAGCGGATCCTCCTGGAAGAGAGCCCGGAGGTGGTGGGGTCAATGAGCACGGGCTGGGGAAGGACGGGTCCTGCTGATCCCCCGTGCTCACAGTGCTGGCGGGTATGGACTGACGTGGTGCACCCCGACGTGTGCAGAGCGCTGGGGCTGTCCTGCTGCCTCTGCATGGCACAGACGTGGATGAGGCAGATGGGCTGCTCAGTGGATAAGGAACTGCCTGAGCTGCGCCCAAAGAGCTCCACAGCTCTGTGCACAAGTGGGGAGCAGCGAGTAGGGGTGCTCGGGGCTCTGCAGTGGGACCAGAGTGAGTTAACACCTCTGTGACAAGGACAGGAAGCTGAGCATACCCTCAGCAGCGCTGCAGATGTCACGCAGCTGTGGAGGAGCTGGAGGGGATGGATGCCATCCAAGGGGACCTGTGGGCCTCACTTGGGCCCATGTGAATCTAATGAGGTTTTAATGAGGCCAAGGGTCTGCACCTGTGTCAGGTCAAACCCAAAGGTGGATAAAGAGGAGAAAGAGAGCACCTGGAGAGCAGCTCTGGGGTTTTTTTGTTGGAAGTAAGGGGAAATGCTTTGCTCAGTAGGAGGTGTGTGGACTCGGGGGCAGCAGTGGGCACAGAAAGGAGCACAGGAGGGTCCTCTGACCTCAGAAAGTGCTCCTTTGCTGTGTGTGGGGCAGAGCAGTGGCACAGCACCCAGAGGGGCGGTGGGTGTCCGTCCTTGGATGTGTGTTCCATCAGGGTGTGCTCCTGGCACGCTGCTTGGGCTGTCCCTGCTGGAGCCAGGCTGGAGCAGTGCGGCCCTTCCAGCTTCAGGTGCTCTGTGTAGGTGAGGGCTGTGGAGGTGTGAGATGCCTGAGAGCACCCCAAAACCACCTCTACATCACTGGTGTGGAGACTGCTGATGTGCAGCTGGACACGAATGGGACTTTGCTGGCAGATAGAGGTAAAGCGACAGCTCTACACCCCTACAGAGCTGTTGTAGGTACAGCTGGAGGTGGGACACCCCTTTAGGCTGGAGCTGGGAGCCCCATGCCCCTCTACAGTGCTCCCCGTTGCTGACGGATCCCCAGTCCCCCATCACAGGGGATTTCCCCTGGACTCCAACGCTCCTACACTGCCTTCCGCATTCCTGGGGTCCCAGGGGTTCCCTCCCTCCCTCCCACCCCACGTCCTGTTTGCTTGGGCGCATCACCCCGGCCTGAGTCACCCCACGGCCCCGCAGGTGGCGGAAGGCTAACAATAGCCCACAAAGGGAGGATGTCTCCCCCAAGCCTTCCTCTGGGCCCGTCGTCGAGGAAAGCTCCCGGGGGGGAGGAGGGGGGGTCGAGCCCCACCGGACGCACGGTGGATGGGCTTTGTCCGGTCGAGGCCGTTGTGCTCAGAGCGGCCCCCGGCGAGCGCGTCGGGGTCCCTCGGGACGGCTGGAGGAAGAGGAGGAGGAGGAGGATGTGCAGCATCGTTAGCACGTTTCGTTAATTAGCAGGACGGAAGCGAAGCGATGCCTGATGGTCGCCGTGGCAACCGCATGGCGCATCCTTGAGAAACTTTGGCTGCCGTGACGGTCGCAGCGGCTTCGTGGCCGCCGCGTTCCCCCGCCCTGCCCTACGCAGGGGCTCCCGCACGACCCCTCCGCATGGGAGGACCCACCCGAGGCACTCCGGGCGACAGCAGCCTGGCCGGGAGCATCAGTGACACGAACGTGCCCGGCCTCGGCTCGGCGCCGCTCACGGGGGCGGGATGGCGGTGCCGCCTCCAGGTCCCGCTGTCGCCTCCCCTCCGAGCAGCCCGGGGACGCGGACGGGGCCCGCGGTGCGGTCGTGGTGCCATCTCGTGGCCGACCGCTCCGCACCGACACTGCGGGACGGCGACGGCGCATCGCCGGGCCGCGCGGCACAGCGGCAGTGCGGGCTGTTCCCAAAGCGGCTCGTTGTTTATTTCCCGTAGGATACTCAGAGCCCGTCCTGCCGGGATGTCCCCGTAGCGGGGGACCGGTCCTTTCGCTGGATGTGACCCCGGGAGCCGAGCTCTGCCCTTCCCCATAGCGGGGCCGGGGGACGGCGGCATCGTACCCTCACCCCGTACTGCTCGCCGTCGGCTCCCCGCAGGCCGACGACACGGGCGGGCCGAGCGCGATGCCGCCGTGAGCCCCCCTGGGTGCCATCCCTCTCCCCCCGGCAGCGCGGCGCCGCCAGGTTCGCACGTGGCCCGCAGGGACGTGGCAGGCTGAGCTGGCACAGCCGCACCTCCGCTCCGGGAGATCTTTGGACTCGGTGCTGATGTAGCTGTTTGCTGTTATCTGGTTATCTAGAAAGCAGAAGCGCTCTATGAAGAGGACAACGACCCCCGGTCTCTGCCCGGGGCTTCGGCATCCCTCCGCCCAGGGGGCAAAGGCGCGGGAGGAGGGATCCGTCACTCTACGGCACCGAACGGCCCCTCCGCGTCCTGCAGCGCGGGGACAGCCATGCCGCCCTCCCGCTGGTCGGCAGCCTGGCTGCTCCTGCTGCTGGGTATGGGGCGCGCATCGCCGCGGGCCGGGCTGGGGCTGAGCTGGAGCCCGAGCTCCCGCTGAGACTCAGAACCCCCCAGGTTGCTCCGTGGGATGCTCGCAGCCCGACGCCTCCCCCAGGACCGACATCAGGGACTGCTCCGTGGACCCACCGGTGAGCCCCTCGCGCGCGGCCCACACCCACCCTGGGGTGCCTCGATGGCCCCCCGCCCGGCCCCACACCTGTCTGTCCCCTCGTGTTGCCAGTACCTGCCTCCCACGGCCACCAACACCTCGGCACAGCTCACCGCTCTGCGGGATGCCATGCGCGCCCATAATGTCCACGCCTACATCGTGCCCTCCACGGACGCCCACATGGTGAGGTGCCGTCCCCACGCGCCGTGCCAGCGCTCCCACCTCCTCTCACCTCCCCATCCCATCCCCAGAGCGAGTACATTGCTGAGAGGGATGCCCGCCTGGGCTGGCTCACCGGCTTCACCGGCTCTGCAGGTGGGAGCATCCCCACTGGGCTCCGTGCCCATCCCTGGGGGGACGTGGGCTGCTGGGGAGTGGGGCTGGGGGAGAGGTGATGCCTGAGACCTGCTGCCCCCCCAGGCACCGGCGTGGTGACGGAGGACAGAGCGGCCCTGTGGACCGACAGCCGCTACTGGACGCAGGCAGAGAGGCAGCTGGACTGCAACTGGGAGCTGCAGAGGACCAGTCAGTGTGGATGGGGTGGGGGTGAGGTGCCGTCCGGTGCCGGAACGCTGCCACACAGCTCTGCCTTGCAGCTTGGATTGAGTCCATCGGGACGTGGATCGTGGAGTTGGTTCCTGCAGGGGGGAATGTCAGCCTGGACCCCTTCCTCTTTTCCATCGGTAGGGTGGGCTGCCGCTGAGGGGACGCTTCCCCATAGGGTGGTCGCTGGGTGATGCAGCCCCGTGGGCCGCTCTCCCTGCAGACACGTGGCACAGCTACCAGCAGGCCCTGCAGGGCTCCGGCATCACCCTGCTGCCCATGGAGACCAACCTTGTGGACCAAGTGTGGGGCAACCAGAGACCCCCCTCACCTTCCAGCTACATCTACAGCCTCCCAGAGGAGTTCACAGGTACACCCCCCCACCACCACCACCCATCTCCTCCCGGTCAGGGAAGGGCCACGTGCTGAGCCTCCCCCCCACCCCAGGGAGCAGCTGGCAGGAGAAGGTGGCCGGGATCCGGCAGCAGATGGAGCAGCACACGCGGAGTCCCACAGCCTTGCTGCTCTCAGGGCTGGAGGAGACGGCCTGTGAGTAGAGCACCAGGGCTGTGGCGCTGCCCCAGGGCCATCGGGGTGCAGGTGGGCACAACTCTGCTGTCTCGCCCCTGGCAGGGCTCTTCAACCTCCGCGGAGATGACATCCCCTACAATCCCGTCTTCTACTCCTACACTCTCCTGACCACCACCAACATCAGGTGGGCAGTGGCTGCCGTGGGGCTCAGCCCCAACCCTCCTCCCTTATCCCTTTAGACCCCTCCTCCACCTGTTCCCAGTGCACCCATCACATCCCGCAGCGCCCACCCATTGCATCCCTCCTCCAAGCCCTACATCTTTCCCAGAACCGATCTCCCCACCCCTCCCAGTAAAACCCAGGGGTGCCATGCCCCCCACCATCATCGCCATGCCCCCATCCCCCTGCCTCCTGCCCAGCCTGTTCGTGGACTCGGCACGGCTGACAGCAGAGGCTCAGCAGTCGTTGCGCTCGGGCTGCCCGGGGCTGCTCTGCGTGGAACTGTTGGACTATGGGCAGGTGAGCGCCCACCTCCGCCACTACGCCCAGGGCAACGTCACCATCTGGCTGGGCACTGAATACACCACCTATGGCCTCTACAGCATCATCCCCCAGGTGAGGCCACGTAGACCCCACGGAATCCTGCTGGTGGGGCTGGGAGCAGGGGATGGGGTGGCTGGGTCCCACCGTTGTCACCCGTGCAGGAGAAGCTGCTGGAGGACAGCTACTCCCCGGTGATGCTCGCCAAGGCTGTGAAGAATGCCAAGGAGCAGGAGCTGCTGCGAGCAGCTCACGTAAGGCTGTGCCCATCCCCTCAGCCAGCAGCTCGGGGGGTACAGTGACACCCCCCGGTACCACGAGGCTACCCGCAGGTTCGGGATGCGGTGGCTGTCATCCAATACCTGCTGTGGCTGGAGAAGATGGTGCCGCAGGGGCGGGTGGATGAGTTTTCGGGTGCCCGCCACATCGATGCCCTCCGCTGGTCAGTGCCTACCAGGGGGAGCAGCCGGCATGGGGCAGCAGGGACCCCCTTGGCATCTCCCCCCTCCGCTGCCTTCCAGGGCACAGCAGCACAGCCGTGGGCCCAGCTTCGAGTCCATCTCTGCCAGCGGGCTCAATGCGGCGCTGGCGCACTACAGGTGTGGGGATGGGGAGGGAGATGTGCTGTGCGGGGGCACTTTGGATGGGTTCTCACCTCCCCTCTCCCCCCAGCCCAGCCAACGGCAGCAGCCGGCAGCTGTCAGTGGATGAGATGTACCTGGTGGACACCGGCGGGCAGTATCTGTGCGTAGCACTCCCTGTCCCTGCTGTGCCCGTGGTGCAGTGGGGTGATGGGGCCCCACTCACATCCCCTTTGCAGGGACGGCACCACGGACATCACACGCACTGTGCACTGGGGCACGCCGACCCCGCTGCAGAAGGTGCCGGCACTGTGGGGTGCTCCCGATACCATGGGGCCGGGGGGATGTCCTGCACACCGCCACGCTCAGCCCCCCGTTCTCTTATAGGAAGCCTACACCCGTGTGCTGATGGGCAACATCGACCTCTCCCGCCTCGTCTTCCCATCGGACACAGCTGGTGGGTGTGGAGCCCGGTGTGGTGGGAGCAGGGCAGGGGTCCCACTGCTCCTCCCGGCTCTGTTCCACCTCCTCATCCTCCAGGGAGAACAGTGGAAACCTTTGCCCGCCGCGCGCTCTGGGAAGTGGGGCTCAACTACGGCCACGGAACCGGGCACGGCATCGGCAACTTCCTCTCTGTGCATGAGTGTAAGCACTGCGGATGGGATGGGGGGGGCACACCCTGTTCCTGTAAGCCATAACCTACCCCATGTCCCCCACAGGGCCGGTGGGCTTCCAGTCCAACAACGTGCCGCTGACTGCGGGCATGTTCACATCCATCGGTGCGTGCGCCCACCTGGCTACTGCTGCACTGGCGTTGTGGGGATGACCGTGGGGCAGTGCCAAGGGTGCAGGTCCACAGCTTCCTGCCCAGGGCTCTCCGGGGGTGGGATGGGGTGGGGGTGCTGCCGGGGCTCAGGGTGTGCTGGGCACTGTCCCCAGAGCCCGGCTACTACAGGGACGGTGAGTTCGGCATCCGCATCGAGGACATCGTGCTGGTGGTGGAGGCGCAGACCAAGGTACCGCTGTCCCCCTTCCAGGGCTCTGCATGGGGCTGGGGGGCTCGGGCACAGCGCTGGGCTGGCAGTGCCATGGGGGCTGCACCGGGCAGGGTGGGCCGCACCCACCTTCTGACCTCCCCCGGCAGCACTCTACAGGGGAGAAGCCCTTCCTGACCTTCGAGATGGTGTCCCTGGTGCCCTACGACCGCAACCTCATCGACGTCAGCCTCCTGTCGCAGGAGCACGTAAGGGAACCGGGACAGGCAGAGCTGAGGTGGGCGCGCGGGGCTGGGCTGGGGACGGGCACTCAGATGGAGACGTGTCTGCCTGCAGATCAAGTATCTGAACGCCTACTATGAGACCATCCGTGCACGTGTGGGGCCGGAGCTGCAGCGGCAGCAGCTGGAGGAGGAGTACCATTGGCTGCAGCGCAGCACTGAGCCCTTCCCACAGAGCAGCGCTGCCTCCTCCACCGCTGCCGTGCTGGGAATGCTGGCCGTCACCTCCCTCGCCTCCGTGCTGCTGGCCGAGCTGCAGGCCTGACCCTGCCATCAACGGCCGGGGACGTTTCTTTTCCCTGCCGCTCACTTCCTCATTGCATCTTCTTTTTTAATATTAGAGCTTTGCAATTAAACGGCGTCAAGGCCGGGCGTGTGCAGCAGCGTGCCGGGCCTGCCTGGCCGTGCCCCAGCCCCGCGCCCCACGCAGGGGTCGGCCAAAGCGCACGGCAACGGGACGCGGTGGGCGCGATGGGGATCTCGCCCTCTGCTCGGGAACGCGCGCAGCCCGGCAGCGGCGCTGGGGATGGGTGCGAGGGTGTGAAAACGGCACCGCTCCGGGGCGCTGGGCGGGGCGGCCGCTTCGAGGAGGGCTTCCTTCCTCCCGGCCCGGGCTGCGCGCCCCGAAGCTGCGCGGCTCAGAGCTCTCATGTGACCGCCGGCTTCCTGTGCGCTTCCCAGCGGCGGTGCCGACGCTCCGGTCCGTGCCCCGCCAGGCGCCGCGCCGTGCTCCGGCACCCGGCACCATGCTGCGCCGAAAGCCCTCCAACGCCGGCGAGAAGGAGCCGGGCCACAGGAAGGTGAGCAGCGGGGGGCCGGCCCGGGATGGCCATCCTTCGCTGGTGGGACTGAGGGTTGAAGGCACCGGGAGATGCGTTCTGCGCGTCCGCGAGGATGGGATGGAGTGGGGCGCGGAGGTGGCGCAGCCGGCAGCTCCCACTGCCACCGCAGCCCCACGGGCACACGCGGCTCAGGCCGGGAGCTGCCGGAACGCGCGGCCACCGCCGCCCGATGCCCGCACCACGCGGGGCTGCATCCTCGGGGCGCGGCGGCGATGTGGGGCTGGGGACGCTCGGACCCCCGGGTGGCCGCGAGAGCCGCGGGGTCGTGCCGGGGGGCAGCAGCTCCCCCTCCTCCCCGCTCTCTGCAGCGTGGGCGGCCGCTGCCGTTTCCTGCCGGGGGGATGGCGGTGCCGCGCGGGCTGCCGGGCACGGCTCCCAGCAAGGTGTCTGCGGTCGAGGCAGCGCGAGGTTGCAGCCCCATCACGTGCATCCGCCGCTTCCTCCGGCAGCGCTGCACCGGCACGGAGCCCTCCGCCTGCGGGCAGCCTGCAGCAGCAGCAGCACCGTCGCTGTTTGCTGGTCCCCGTTGCAGGGTACTCCCCGGCAGAGCGGAGCAGTCACAACGCTGAGAAGCTCCGGGCTGCTGGCGGAATGGGCGCGCAGCATCCCCATAGAGCAGGGCTGCCCCCAGAGAGCCCCGCTGGGCATCCCCACCGCTCTCACTTCCCTCTCGCTCTCCGGCTGCAATGCTGCTGAGGGTACAGCACGGGGCAGGGCCCACCCCTACCCAACCCCCCCGAGCTCGCGGTTTGCCAACGCTGTGCCAGTGCTGTTGCAACATCGGCTCCTCCCCAGCGTGGGGAGGTGTGCAGTGAGGCCATGGTGCCAACTGCGGTGCCGGGAGCAGCTATCACACAGGGATGCAGAGAAGACACTGAGAGCTCAAAGTACAGGAGCAGGGGGAAAATAAAGAGAGTGCCCAGTGCAGCTGGCAAAAAAGAGAACCAGGGGAAGTTGCAAGGCTACAGTTGAGGGCAGCGTTGCTATGCTGGGGGTGAGCAGAGATCCTCCCCCAGCAGCACAAAGAACCCTCACCCCCTCCCCGTGCCCCCAGCTCTCCCTGCAGCGTTCCAGCAGCTTCAAGGACTTCGCCAAATCCAAAGTCAGCTCCCCGGTGACGAGCGAGAAGGAGTTCAACCTGGAGGAGAACGTGAGCGCCTGCCCCCACCCGCAGCCCTTCTCCCAGTGCCATGGGGCACCCGGGGGTCTGACACCACCGCAGCCTGGAGCCTTGGGAGCCCCCCGTGCCCTCCCCTCTCTGTCTCCCCGCAGATCCCTGAGGATGAGCCCAGCAGTGCAGGCACCGAAGAGGCGGCGCGGGGCAGCGGCAGTGGGATGAAGCTGGGCAAGAAGTGGCGGGCTGTCATCTCCCGCACCATGAACCGCAAGATGGGCCGCGTGGCCGTGCGGGCGCTGGCCGAGGGGAAGGTGAGCGCAGGGCCTGGGGCTGTGGGGCAGCCATCCCCGCTCCCCGGCACCAAGCCCGCTCCCTGCAGCAGGCGGAGGTGGAGGAGGAGGGGTGTCCGTCCCCCCTGCCCTCAGCTGGCACGGAGGAGCCGAGCCACGAGAAGATGCCGCTGTCCTTCGTGGAGATGGAGGAGGACGCGCGCCCGTCCGTCAGCCGTCAGCTGTCCAGTGGTGAGCGCAGCCCCGGCCCTGAGCACAGCCCCGAGTTGGGCACCGTGCTGAGCCCTCCCATCCCCTTGCAGGCAGCGAGGGGCTCAGCCCCGGCCCCGCCAGCCAGGACGGCCCACGGTTGGAGGATGGCAGCCCAGCCTACACCGGGCCCTTCTGTGGCAGAGCCCGCGTGCACACCGACTTCACACCCAGCCCCTACGACAAGGACTCGCTGAAGCTGCGGGTGAGGGCCAGGGGGCGTCTGGGAATGTCCCAACGGAGGTGGGCACAGTGGTGGGAGGTTCAGGTTAGATAGCAGGATGCCTGAGGTGTGGTGGAGTCACCGTCACTGAGGTGTTCCAGGCTGTAGGGATGTGGCACTGAGGGACGCTGTGATGGGCATGCTGGGTGGGGTGGGCTGGGCTGGGGGTCTGAGAGGGCTTTCCAACCCCAATGGTGCTGCGATTCCTCGGCTCAGAAAGGGGACATCATCGGCATCATCGAGAAGCCACCTGTGGGCACCTGGACGGGGCTGCTCAACAACAAGGTGGGCTCCTTCAAGTTCATCTACGTGGATGTCATCCCTGAGGAGGCAGCCCCCACCCGTAAGAGCCGGGGCCAAGGCAAGAGCAAGCGGCTCAAGCCCAAGACCCTCCATGAGCTGCTGGAGCGCATCAACCTGCAGGTGAGGGCCAGGGGAGGGGACAGGGACTGCAGTGGGACAGGGGCAGAGCCCACCTGGCTCACGGGGACAGTAGGGGACCATATGGGGAGCCCAGGGGAGCAGTAGAGATGGGATGGGGATCAGAGCATCATAGGAATTCAAGGAGGAGCCTCCGTTCTGCTTCCACACTATTCTATCCTCTGGGTCTCTCTGCTTTGTGCCCGAGCACGGCTGAGGGCAGTGGGGACGCGTGGGGTTGGAGCAGGGCTGGGTTCCCCATCGCGCTGCTCGCTGCCCCAGGAGCACACCTCCACGCTGCTGCTGAATGGCTACCAGACCCTGGAGGACTTCAAGGAGCTGCGGGAGACCCACCTCAATGAGCTGAACATCACCGACCCCCAGCACCGCGCCAAGCTGCTCACTGCTGCTGAGCTCCTCCTGGATTACGACAGTAAGGGTCGGGCAGGGGATGTCCCACACTGGCTCCAGCCGTGGTGGTGGGGAGCAAGCTGACGGCCTGATGTTTTGTCCCGTGTCCCCCAGCAGCAAGCAGTGAGGCGGAGGAAGGGGACGGCACCGCAGAGCAGCATTCACCCTCAGAGCCCAAGGGGGACATTCCCCGGGACTCGGGCTGCTTCGAGGGATCCGAGACCCTGGATAGCAGCCGTGAGGAGGCCGAGCTGCCGAGCCCTGAGGGGCAGCCGCAGGCTCTGTCCCTGGCAGAGTCCTCCTGAGCCCCTACAGTGCTTTGCAGGCTCTGGTGTGGCAGCGGACAGAGGGGAGAACTCAGTGGGGTGTGGGTGAGCCCCAGGGATGAGGCCACGCTGCGGGACCCTGCGCTGCAGGTGGGTCGGTCCCCCAGGTGTGCTGCTCCCGGACGATCTGTGCTGCCTCACGCCACCATCCCACGCAGCAGGTGCTCCAGGCACCGCAGGAGAGTCCCAGAGATGCTGCAGGTCTGCTCGCCAGGGCTGGGCTGCCCCATTTCATCCACAGCTTCGAGAGCTCCTCTGGGAGCCCATATCTGCCGGGCCAAGCAAAACAGCAGCACGAAGGAGCCTGTAAGGACAGGGATAGCATGGACAGAGCAAGCCCAGCGCTGAGCAAATCATGCAAGCGAGCAGAGGCATCGAGGCAACGTCTCTACCAGCAGGACTTTGCTTTCCCCAACCACCATCCTCACACAGCCAAAGCAGATGGGGGAAGGTGTGCAGGAGGTTCAGCCGAGCCCTGAGAGCAGCCCAGCAGGTACCAGGAGGCAGCCTGGGGGAGAACCTCCACATTCCAGAGGGGCTGTGTGAGGAAGGGGGCTGAGCACTGTGCTGCCTGAAGGTGAACCCACACGGGTCCAGGCTTTCCCCACAGCCCTGCAGGACACGTCAGGCTGGTCCCTCCCAGCATCAGCTGCTCCGGGCATCCCTGGGAAGGGGCAGGGGAGCTGCAGCATCGCTGGGGCAATGAGCTGGTCAGGAGTGTGTATCACCTGTAACCAAACCCTGGGGTTGTGGGGACTGCAGCATTCAGACAGCCCAGGCCCTTACAGCTGCACTCAGTCACCTCCACCTCCCACGCTGTGGGACCACTGTGTTGGACCTCTGAGCCTCGAGTTTGTTCCTTTACGCTTGATCCCAATAAAAGCGTGCTCTGGCCTTCAGCCTGCTTCCTACCTACCCCAAAGGCTTGGGGACAGAGATGGGAACCGAGCAGTGCCTGTTCAGTGAGGCTGCAGGCAATTTATCCTCCCGGGACCAACCCCTGCCGCACTGATGGCCGCGTTCCGGGGAACAGCAGGACACAGGTAAGCCAAGGGCTGGCTCCAGCACTGCGGGGATGGGTGAGGTGCACGGGGGACAAGGAAGGAAGCAGCTCACTTGGGGAAGCGCAGACAAACAGAGGCAGAGGCTACAGCTCAGCCATTTTCCAAAGCAATTAAGTTTCCTTTGTTGTTTAAAAAAAAAAAAAACAAAACAAAAAAAAAAAAGAAGAAAAAACAACCCTCACCCTACCCCCACTTCCTTCACAAGAACCTGAACAGAGCAGACAGGAACCACAGGTGCAGGCAGCATCCGTGACAGCCCAGCAGGCAGCACTTGACACACTCAGTTAGAAAATAGATTAGTACACCCCCCAAAATACACTTTTTTTTTTTTTGCAATGACTTTGAGATTTGGCCAGTAGAGCATTGGTGCAGGCAGGAGAGGTGTGCAAGGGCAGCGGGGCCGCTCTAGATATGCACAGGGGGACCACAGAGCTCCTGCCGGGCGGCTGCAGGGACCGGGATGCCCTCCTCTCCATCCCACATCGCTACTGGAAGCGGCACAGTGCAGGAGGGCAGGGAAGGAGGGTACTGCAGCACGGAGCACACCCAGATGGGAGGGATGGCGAGCTGCTGGGACATAGAGACACCTTCCCTCCAGCTCCAGCCTCTGCAGGGCCCCAGAAAGGGAGAGCTGCGATGGGAAATGAGTACCAGGGCCTTCACCACCTCTCCTCCTTCCTTCCTTGTGCGGTAGGAACAGCCAGCAAAGCTCAGAGGAGGGTGAAGGCTCTGAAAGCCGGTCAAAGATGGCTGAGAAATGCAGGGCGGGGGCACGGGGACACGACAACACCACACAGAATCGGGGCTGAGGTTGCATGGAGCAGCAGCTGAGCGGTGTGACCCAGCCCAGCAGGGAAGGCGCGGGCACCCAGCAGCACCTTCAGCCCTGGCACGAGGCCGGGACGCAGCTGGGCACGCTGTGCACGCAAAGACAAGCAGCAGGAAGGCGGGCTGCCCTGCTCCTTCCCCCCGCCCCGGCACACGTGAGCTGCAGGGAAAGATGCCAGGGAGGGCCCACAGCACTGCCGCGCTCACACCTGCTGAGTCGCGTGAGGAGGGAGCACAGGAAGGAAATGACTTGAGAAACCACTGCCAGCAGAACACCTTCCCAGTTTTTTGGGCCCTTTTGGCACCACAACGTCTCCTGACAACCCCTGCCACGTTCACCAATAAAACAATGCCACAGATTAGAGGAAGGAGGGAGGAGGGGAGAGAGGACGTTACTGCCACAAATTGTTTTCCCCTTCCCATCAGGATTCCTCAGCAGCGGGGCGCAGGCCGGCCCTAACGTCGCATCCAAGCTGCGTGACCACAAGTCATCCACTCAGCCAGAGCCAGACGTGGGGACTGCTCACACCACCGAGCCCGTGTTTAGCGTTGAAGACAACCTGCAGAGCAAGAGTTCCTGCCTCGGCCTGCAGGGAGACCAGCCCCAGTGGTGGGGAGTGCCCCTCAGTGATCACGGTGGGCCACTTGTGCTCGTTATCCTTGGCCACCGTGCAAAGCCAGCACCAGCCTGCACCACCTGCACATCGAGATGAATAATGACTAAAGCAAAACGGCCGTGAGGAATCATTTGCCTGCCATCCAGCCCATCTCCTCCTCTCCTCAATCACTTCCAGCTTTGATTCGACAAAACAAGAAAGTTCTCCCTTTCAAGCAGAGGCTAGTGCTCTGCTTGCCCAGCATCCTGGGATAGGGCTGGGAGCTCCCCAGTTGTTAGCTGCTTCTCCTCTGGCATCTCAGCGTTGCTCAGGGATGGCACGGGGACCTGGAGAGAGAAGACAGCAGTGACTTGCATGAAGGCACCTCCGTACAAGGCATGTCTGTGCACAGAGATGTGGCCCCGCTGCCCTGCAGCCCCTTCCTCCAGCCCCGCCAGGCAGAGTTCTCAGCTATGCTTGGGAAAACGGGAAGCAAGGATCCACTACAGAGGCAGAACATCAGCTCCATGAAGATCTGGAGAACAGGGTTGGTCCAGCAGGAGCAGTCTGGACTGTTTCTGCTAGAGAAATAAGCAGCTCGCACCCAAGCAGGAGTAGGCCCCGCCCATACAGAAGGGAACACTCACGGCACTCTGGTGAGGAAGGCTGCCATCCTGCTGAGTGCTGCTCTCTTCTGCCTGCCCACCAGGGCCCTGAGCAGCAGTTGGCTCTTGAGCACTGGGTCCCCGTGTGCATGTCTCCTCCTGAGCTGCGTTCTCCTCTTGCTGCAAAATGCCCCGCCTGTCCAAGACGCTGCAAGAACAGAATCACACTGCTAAGAGACCTGCACCTCACCTGCATCAGCTTCACTTCCTAGTAGGAAAACTGCTCATGGAAGACAGAAGTCAAGGGAAGAGACTCCCTGATTCCAAAACAGGCTATGCACAGCACCATCCTAGTTTACTGTACCAACGTTTCTGCTAGGAAAACCAAGCCCACTGGAGAGCAGCCTAGTTCAGAGCAGGAGCCCACCGAAACAAGTGCCCTGGAAACAGCCTCCTCTCCATGTGCTGGCACAGAGAGGGGGAATTCACCCCTCCCCTGCTTCCCAAACACGTTGTTTGGGAGTGCATCACTGGAAACATGCAAAGAAGGCAATACAAGCCCTCCCTCCTTGGAGCATCTGGCTGAAAGGAACTCCAGAAGCCCTCAGCACACAGTGCTGGGAGAAAGCAGTCAGGTCTTGCACCCAAGCAAGGAGAACTCCTCAGGGTCCCATGATCTGGAGCAACAACAGCAAGGCTGTTCCTCAAGAACATACCTGGGGGGCAGAGGCCCACAGAGCACCTCACAGCAGTTCTTCACCATGTTGCCATGGCTGTAGGGATTCTGCACACGGTTCTTCCCAGTCCAGGAACCCTTGATCTGCAACAGACAGGACACGAGGTCAGGTATGCTCCATCCGCGCCTGCCCCTGGCTGCAGCATGAGCAAGGCAACTCAGCAAGGTGGATGCAATGGTTGACACGTAGAGGAAGGAAAGAGAAACGGGATGACTCAGGGGAACAGAAAGACTCTACTTACGTCTTCGTTGGTTGTCTGATTCAGTGCCACCAGGAAGGTGTGGAACCCGGTTAACCCCACCACCGACCACAGGGTAAAGAAACAGATGAGCACCTCCAGTACAGTGAGAAGAGTTAAGGACTGGAAATCAGGCAGACAGTCAAGCCCCAGTTGAGTCACACCACCCAGGCCCACTGGTCCAGTTTCTTTTCCTCACTCAGGAACAGTTTTCTGTTTTATACCCCTCCCAGAAGCCACTGAAGTTACTTATTACCTCGTAAATCAAAGAGCAAAGGGGCAAAGCCCTGAAAAACTCCCTAGAGAAGCCTAGGCATCAGGACTTCAGTTCCTCCATAATGCAGTCCCCGCTTCCCCCACCAGCCTAGAAGAAGCCAACCCCTCTGCACTGCGGGAAGGATATGTCCCTGGGGTTTCCTTCAATGTGTTCAGGAACCCAATCTTCAGAGATTCTGGCAATACAAAGAAAGAGGTATTTGGTCTCTGGGACATCACACCGAGTCCAGCTCCCTTTCACAGTCTGTTAATTCTGGGTTCACAACACCACCAGCATCTTCCCTCACCCTCAGCCAGCCCAGCCAGACTCACTCAGTGCTACGTAGACTATGTCAAAGGTGAAGATGTAGATGGTGAGGAGTGACAGCGAGAGGATGAAGAGGTAGAAATAGCGGTAGTTCCTCTTCCCCACGCAGTTGCCCACCCATGGACAGTGATGGTCAAAGCGCTCTGTGAAAGCAAAGATGGAAATCAGTGCTGCTCCAACACAATTCTGTCTGCTCCAGGTGCTTATTTCTGTGCCCTGAACTCAAAAATGTACACGGCTGACAAGGACTCCCTGTGCTAACAAGGTGACCTTCCTGCTAACTCAAGGCTCTGTATCATTCTCCCTTCTGGAGGGAGCAGCGGAGGCCAGGTAAAAGAGTGTGAAACTGTTCTACTGAGTCAGTTTGCACGTTAAGCTAGAATTCAAGAGCTCAGCCCCATGCACGTCTTCTCTCCCAGAGACCTGAGGTATAATAGCTTTTACAGCACACAGGCTGGCTGAGGGTTTGGGGGTTCAGCAGTCCTCATTTAACCCACATGCTGCTTTACTCCTGCTGGGATCATTACAACAGGGTTCAAGAGACTGTGTAAATGTTCAAAGGGCTGCACAGGAGATGGATTCAAAAGGGAAACATGAGTGAATTATGGCACGTATGAGGACTAAGAGAGCTGCTGCGGCAATAGGAAGACAAAGAAAGGGTACTCGCTGAAAGAGCACAGTCTCTAAGCTACTACAATTAGTTGTTTTCACACAAGTTGCAGCTCTTCACTGGAATCCTCTGGCCCAGCAGTTCAGTGAAACTCGATAATGGACTCTGTGTTTACATGGATAACTTAGACTTATATAAGAGTAGTTACTGCCAAAGAGATGCTGGCAAAGACAAACCATCTGGCTTCAGGTTTCTGAGCAAATCTCAAGCTCCTCGGGCTTAAGATGAGGCAGACTGTCCCCATCTGTTCAGACAACACCATGCTGGACTTCCTCCATCACTGCTGGAAGCATGTGCAGCGTGAGACAGGACGCAGAAAGCGACTTGAGTGCAGATCTTCACCTGCTCCCTTCCAAAGGCTCTCGCCTAGCACCTGGATGCGGGAGCAGCCACAGCCTCCCCTACTCACCCACACAGTTGTCACAGATGCTGCAGTGAGAGGCACGGGGTGGACGGAAGATCTTACACGTGTAGCAATACTTCAGCTTCACTATCTGGTTGTTGATCTGGAAGTTTTTAATCCGTGGGGGAGGGCGCTGACCCTGTGGCACGGTCCCATTGGTGGCCTCTGAGAGTGAGAACCGAGCAGAGATCAGACTGCTGCTACGACGTGACGAGACTAGAGCAACAAAATCTCCTCCCTGCTTTTCCTACCTGCTGGCTCAGAACCTGCTGGGTCTAGAGCCAGTGGATATAGCTCTGCTCGCACACTCCAGAGCCAACCTGGCAGCTTGGAGCCGGAAGAAGAGATGCCAGAGCTTTCATGAGTGTATGGGGACGGTAAAAAAAAAAGTAAAACACATAAATCTCTGAGCAGACCTTCATCCACCAAATTCCCTTTTTACTTGGAGAATTACAGGTCCTGCATCAAGCTTCCTGCACCCCTTACCAAGAGCAAACTGAGCTTACATACACAGCTACTGACAGAGAAAACTGCGTGTGGAAAGGCTGCCAGAAAGGAACATTGCAGCATCTCTCTGAGGCTCAGCCAAGCAGAATTAGCCCTCGGGTTGTAAGATGCCCAGTCTGGGACTTCTGGAGGCTCAACAGGGAATAAAGCTCTGCAGAGAACTTTAAACTACGCTAGAAACACCAAAGCTTTTCCAGCCATCAGCAGCTGAGCTGGTGCAGCACTCACCAATCTCCATCTCAATGAAGGCTGCTTCATCAGGCAGGGCTCTTGGGATCACCCCAGGATCGCTGAAACTCGTCCGCAGGAGTGTGGCCATGGCAAACAGGAAGAGAACCGCTGCAAACACGGGGATGGCTGGAGAGAGCTGGACTGCCAGGTACCGACACCTGCAAAAGAAGGCAGGAAGCGGTGAATTGGATCACAGTAAGGGCTGTCCAGGACAGGACCTCAAATCCTGGCACGTCGTCGAAATGCAGACACCTCTGAAGCTGTTCAGCACTTCCTTCCGATCCCACCACCAAAGAGGCAACACTGCTGGGGCAGCCCTAACAGCCAGCTACGACCAGAGAAGCACCATGCGTTTAACCAGGCAGAACACAGTATACTTTGGAGCGCTTTGCTTTGTTTCCAGCTCCTGTTTTGCCCAGCCACAGGTGGCAACAGAAACAAACCTCCAGCTCGAGGGATCCTGCCTAGAGAGGACATCCACGGCATCCACTGTCAAGAAGGCACACCTTGTAAGAGAAGCACCCAAAGCCTTTTCTGAAAGCCCACAGGCGCCGACATGCACTGGAGCAATAGGAATCTCTGGCTGTCCCATACACAGGCAGCTTCCAGCACCACCTTTCCTTCTCAGGACAGATTCAAGTACAGTGCAGTGTCCCTGTGCAACAAGACACCTGGCTTCCCTTGGCTTTTCTGAGGCAAGAGACTCAAAAGAAGTTCCAGATGAAGTAGGAAGGCTCTCCCATGTGTGTTCCTGAGAGAGGAAACACGGCCTGAGGTTTGTTTGCTTTACGCATACAGAAAGGCCCAAGCAGAAATTTGTGTTGATAATCCTATTGATTGAGGCAGTGCAAAAGGACAAAGGAAAATAATCTCATTATGCCTCATGATGCTTCTGGACACCTGTAAACGTCTCCACGGGTGATTCAGCACAGGCCCCACAGAAGGTGTGTACAGAAATCACAGCTTGGAGTGGCATCAGGCTGGTAAAGTATACATTTTTACCTTGGTTCCTTCACAAAAGCCTGCTCTGTTGGAGTGAAGTTCTGCTTCCTTTGCAGCAACAAATTCTGCACACTCACCCTCCGCTGCAGGAAGGCTCAACAGCCCTCCATGTGCTGCTGCTCGACTCTGGTGCCTGTCCCCTGCGTGCAGCAAAGTACAGACAGACCACACAGCACGGCACGCTTTGGCCGCAGTGACACGTAGGGCCCATCCCCTAAACCAACATCGTTAATTTTAGACACTACCAACTCTGCAGTTACTCAAAACAGCACAAGCCTTGGAGTGAGGAGCTCCCAGTTTGCAAAGGCAGAGCGAGCAGTGGGAGGGCTGGGCTTACTGCCTCAGTGCAGCCCGAGATAACTTTGTCTTCCCTTTGTAAGGACAAAGTCTAGAGAGAAAGAGCTGCAAGTCAACTCGCAATTAAACAGCAACCTTGGGTCCTGTTTTGGGAAGGAATACATTTACCCCTGCAAGGGCTGCAGCGTGACCCTTGTCCAGCTGACAGGACAGCTTTTATAGCCACTGTAACAACAGGAACACGTTACGGGCTTAGAGAAAGGATTCCTGAACTGCGTTAAGCTGAGCTGAAACGGTGCCAGAGCTCCCAGCCTCAGCCACACACCGACACCTTCACAAGTTTCTTCAGCACGCTGTCAGCACAGAGATTTACTACCTGCAAGCACACGACGTATGCCGGGTGTGCTCCTCAGGCACAGAATGAAGCTTTACAGCAGAGGTCCTGCGCACAAGCACCAGCGTGGATATGAGCTGCTGACCACCTCCTGGGCACCTCTGCAAGGGAAGCAGCAGTGTGGGGAGGCAGAGCCGTGCCTGCACCGTGCTGCTACCACACCACGTGGCACGGGAATGGGAAGGAGGCTGCGATTTTAGGACATGGAAGATGAGTGCACGACCGTCCTCTCCGCTGCAGCAAGGGAAGCAGCACCATGCAGAGCAGGCTGCGTCCTGGCTCAGCAGGGATGAGGAGACAGCCAGGTACTCACTGTGCTGGGAGCCTTTGGTTCATGCTTTGCAGCGTGATTAAGCTTGGTAATTCATTTACACCGTTAAGTAACAGACATTTTAAAGATCTTTTGTTTGGGAAAGCTAAGCACCAACAGAGACATACTGTTGGCATGTCAGGGTATGGCTCCTCCTCCCCTCCCAGAGCAGTATCTGTGTTCTGGAGCATTTTGTCATCTAATATCAGACAATAACAGCACTATTACAATGCGCTGTGGGAGGGGGGTGAGGAAGACTGAAACAAAGAGACCATTAGAAAGGGGAGGGGGGAGCAGCCAGAAGCAACAGATGGAGGTGCTGCGAGTTTAAGGCTCGCTGTCCTGGTGACATTGAGGCCGCTTGGGAAGCCGTGCTGCGGCCAGCACATCCAGCACAGCCCAGAGGAAGGGGAAAACCTGAGTGCTGTCTGCAGCGCAGCACTTCGGGCTGGGGGTCGTTCACCACGCTGAGGCACAGCTGGAGCTGCTGGGAGAAACCATCCCCAGCAGTCAGCAGGGACAGCAAAACCACACGTTGGAGTGCAGTCACACTGTGAGCGCACGCTGGGTGCTCCCGAGCTGCCCAAGGCCACATCAGCAGTAAGGCAGCACCGGGGTCTGCATGGGGAATGCTGGTGGAGCAGAGGAGTAACCTGCAAAGTGCGAGAGAAAGGGCAGATAATGCTGAAACACAGGGGCAGCTCCACACACACACACGTCCTCGTGAGCAGCATGAATCGAGCTCGGCGTGCCATCAAGTTCAGAGCGCAGAGAGCACAACAACACTAATGAGCACCGATCGGCTCCTGCGCAGCTTTGGACAATGCTTAACAAGGATCTGAGCAGAGAGGAAAGCCATCTCAGCTGCACCTCCAAACAGCACCAAATCCTGAATCTCTGGGGTTTACGAAAGAACAACAAGCAGAAGGCAAAGTCACACCAAGGGGCAGCCCAGGCTTCTCAACTTAGCGAAAAACAAAGACGTTTTAATCTCTCCATAGCTAAGAATGTAGGAAAAACCATACAGATAAACGAGCTCGGTTATCAGCAAAGCAAACAGCAGCCCCTTCCCTCAGCCAGGAGCCTGGCAGGGCAGGCACTATCTTGCTGTAACATTTACAAACGGTGAGTGCTTGTGCTGAAACGCTGAAGTCAAAAGAAAAAGAGAAGTGGGTGCCTGTCAGTGCGGGGCAGCCCTCACAAGGGCACCAGCAAACCGCAAAGAGAAACCTGCACAGTCAGAGGGGACGCTCTATCCCCTCCTGTCCTTCCCAAAGCCATTCCAGCAGGGCTTCACCCGTCCTTCCCATCGCGTCCAACCCCGTGGGCACAGCTGGAGACTGAGCAGCGGAGCACAGCAGCCTGCACACCCAATAAATGCCTCCAATAACACCAATTAAACACAATTTTATGTGACACGTTATGGCTGTGGAGCGGACCCAATGAGACGCAGGGATCGACCCCACGGGGAGCAGCTCAGCCTGGAAGCAGCAGGAGGAGCCACGCTCTGCCCTTGGGCTTGGTGCCCAGCGCTCCCATGGAGCCCGGTGCCTCTGCTCCATCGGGATGGAGGGCCCAACCTCCAGGTACAGCAGCCGGATCCATCCCCCAGGCTTCCTCCTCACCCCTCTAACAGCACTCCTATCTGCAGCTCTGAGGTCAAGAGAAGAAAAACATCGGAACGCCCGCTCACTGGCTCCGGTGAAGCGGAGATGCGGCAGACTGGGGGGGGAAAAAAAGCCACCAGCAGCAGCCAAAGCAGAAAGGCTGTCATTTGGTGGCTGGGGAGGACTCCTTCTGTGAGCAGCTTATCTTGTGACGCGCGATGCCAGTCGGCAAGGGATCGACAGCACGGCGTTTGTAATCGGAGCCAGCGCGGCACGGCGGTGAGGACGGAGCTGCGGCGCGGCGTAGCGGTGCTGGCTGCAGGCACCTCCAGCCTCGCTCAGCCAAGGTGTGACTGCGCAAGTGATTCAGCTGAATGGAACAAGCGCTCCAAAGAGGCACCCTGCAGTCAGCGCACAAGGACTGAAAGGACTCCTCCACCCAGCAGGCTGCTTGTCTTCCCCACCCAAACCCACCGACCCCAATCGGTCCACCATAGAACAAACTTCAGGGGAGGGGAAACGGTGAATTTCAGTGCAAATGCCAAAGAATCTGAATCTGAGAGGAACGAGTAACACGCCCAGCAAACAGATAGATGAAAGCCAAGGCCCTCCGGCTAGAGCACCCTAACGCACACAGACAACACAAAGGGTAACCAGGGCTCCAGCACCACACCGACAGCCTTTGCAGCACGGTTAGCGAAACAGGAACGTTGTGGAGTGTTTCTGGTTTGGAAGACAACATTTCATTCCTCTCCCAAATTCAAAAAGCCACCAACAATTTCATAACAGAAGCACCTCTCTCAAACAGAGCGCGTTAAGGCATCGTGCTTTGAGATCGTCACATCGGTGTTTTGGGTTTTTCCAGCCTCTCTCTCACCTGCAGGACCCCACAGCGTTCTGCTCCTGGCTGCACTGCTGCCACTGCCAGCACGTGCAGGGCTGCAGACATAGGGCACATCTACATTGTGAGCTGCAGCAGGGGACAGACTGGGGACAGGCTCTGCAGGGAGCAGGAGCAATTACCTCTGCCGCTAAGTGCTTCGGGAGTAGTAACACTTAGTAATTGTTCCTGCAAGGCAGGAAGTCTTAGCCCCATTTTTTTGGGTAGGACATCATCAGGAAGCAGTGCCACTGCTTACCTACCACACTGAGTCAGGAATCGTTCCAGGAGCCCGGCACCTTGTGTTACAGCTGCGTGATGCTCGCTCCAAAGCCATGCGCCAACTAAGCAGAAAAGCCAATCCGGTACCCAGCTGGGGCCCGACAGCGGGCACTGCCCATCGGCTGGGATGTGAGAGAGCCTCCGTGGGGCCTTCCAGAAAGCCCTTCTGAGGCCACGTCCGCTAACACAGAGGGCAATGCCGGGCCAGAGGAAGCTGAGGCCATTTTCCTGTGCTGGGGCAGCCCGGCACCTGGGCTATTGATTTGGGAGAACAACCAGAAGAACAAACAGGTCCCTCCGTTCACCTTGCCGCCTCAAAGAGCTTTTGTGTTACCCGACACGCTCTGAGGCCAAGAAAAACACACCGACGGAGGCTGAAGAAGGAAAGTTCTGTTGTTGTTGAAGCTGACATCTCCTGATCAGGCCCAAGAGCTGTCCTGCCCCCTCACACAACACCAGCGCTCAGCCAAACACACGCCACAGTCTATTTTTCAGGCGTACAGCCAGGCTGCCCCCCAAGAGAGGGCTGTGGGGAGGGGGTTGGCCCTGTCCCTTGGGCAGAGCCCACCTGTGAGGGCCGCAGGGCCTCACCACACACTACCAGCAGCTCCGGGGCGGTGGGACAGGTGCTGACCCCTCTCCCTCTGCTGTCGGAACGCACTGATGCCTCGCTGCGCCCCATCCCCTCCCACTGGGCTGAGGCCGTGGGCCCATCGTGGTGATGGGAAGAAGGGCACAAAGCCCCATCAGAGGCCCCTCCTGCCCCCCCAGCACAGCAGCGCGGTGTCAGGAGGCCCT
>PPHD01007046.1:0-21158 GCA_002909625.1 Bambusicola thoracicus
GCCAGGGTAAGTTTAGGTTGGACGTTAGGAAACACTTCTTTACAGAAAGGGCGGTTAAACACTGGAATAGGCTCCCCAGGGAGGTGGTTGAGTCACCATCCCTGGATGTGTTTAAGAGCCGTTTGGATGTGGTGCTCAAAGATATGATTTAGCAGAGGGTTGTTAGAGTTAGGGTGCTATGGTTAGGCTACGGTTGGACTTGATGATCTTTGAGGTCCTTTCCAACCTGAGCAATTCTATGATTCTAAGAGGAAGAACTGAATCTTAAAACACATACACAACAAGAATCTATGTAAATCTAGGAAGTTAGCAGATGTGTTGATAATCTTTTACAAATAAGAAACAAAAGCTGCCAGCTGTACTTGTCAATTCAAAGATTAATAGGCAACACTGAGACAACAGGTATTATCCTTCTTTTAGGCAAAGTAGCTCCAGAATTTGAGTTCTGTAAAAACTCAGACTCCTGCCCAACTCTTATGACTCAATTCCTGCCCTAGGCTGCAGAACATCTATAGATCCACCAGCCAGAAACTTGCCAAAGTAAACTGGATTACTGCCATGATTTGAGATGGCAGTGCAGCAGCAACTGTACAACTTGGTCAGGCCTGATTACCTAGAACAAGGGCAATTTTCTTTTCATCTCCACATAAAGCTTCTGAAAATGGCAAAGACGGAACAGTTGAGAAATGCAGAATGAACATCCAAAAATCACTCCTGATAGAAGAGATTTAACTGCATTTTAATATGGATGGTATTTTCTATTAACATCAGGGCAGAAGCCTAGTGTTCAGTGGAGCTCTTCACTTCCATTACACAGGAGCTATCTCTTTGAATCTGTATGAGTCAACTTTAGTGACCACTTTAATATTCACTTTGCAATTAATGCTTCTTTTTATGGGTTGGTAGAAGGTAAACCAATTTCAGTTCAGCTTCTAGGTATTGAATTTATTATAAAAAGTTATGTACTTAAAACTCCTATAATGAAACCAGAGGCATCATGAGATATTAACCTAGAGTTAATGCTGAGAAGGCCAGTTTGAATAATTCAATTCATGTCACCTTAAGTATCTTTTCAAATGGAATTAACTTTATCTCACAAAAAAAGGAAGCTCCATGTTCCAGTTACTGATTATTGACTCCATGAGAGTCTGTCTTAAATCATCCCACCACCATTGTCCCCACATTTTTATTTCACTACTACCAGAACACTTCTTTAAATTTTGAGGGCTGACTTTCATTATAAAGAAGCAATATCAGCTCAGAGGAAAACGTGATTCCAGAATAATTGTTACCTTTATGTGATGCTAAAGACAAAAGCAAAAGTGAACACCAAAGTAGCTGCATTGGCTCAATCCAGCTAAGAACCAGGACTGCATTTCAGCCACGTGTGTAGAGATACAGGGGACGCTTCCCTCCCATACAATCCCATCTTTCTGCAACAGTGCCACAGCACTTTGGTAACACTGCAGTTCCCCTGACTTGTTAATTGTCTTATTCCAACATCAAAGCCAAGCATTTAAACACCAAAAAGAAATGCTTTCAAATTCTTACCTAGATTCAGGGAAAGGGACGGGTCTTGGTCAGCATTATTGAACAGTAAGAATGAGGGAGTCAGACTGCCAAAAAGCAAGTGATGACCAGATAGATAAACATGTAGCATTAGGAACGAATTTAAACAAACAAGTAGAGAAAGGGGGGGAAATGAACAGAAAAATAACAAAGAAGTACTTCAGTACACAGGATAACCACGTGGTCCCATCTTTCTGGAAGACACAGGAAAAATCAGAGCAACATCTTGCACTGAGACACAGGTGCCCCTGTAACATCAGGCCTGAAATAGGACACGTTGATTACCCCTCCCAGACAGTTCAAAGAAGGGAAGGGCTAGGTAGCAAGCTAGTATCTATTGATTTAAAGCTAGACATAGCCAAGCTTTCCTGAGCTCAGTCAAAACAAACAACAGGAGAAAGATTCCCCATGGTCAAGGATTCAAACTCAGGAAGGCTTCCTTTAGCATAAACAAGGTGGACATTTTCAAACTCTAGCTTAAAATAAATCATATTGAGAGCATAAAAGCTTCAGCAGGACAGGGAGAGCTGCAGTGTGCAGCACTTGGAGCACATGGAAAGTTCTGGGGCTCTTTCTCCCCAGTCCTTACCTCCCCCAAATCCCTCCATGCTGTGTTCCTGTGACATTCTCCTGTGAGGCAGAACACCTAAATGCAAACCCTGTGCTCATCCAAACTGCTGTTAAGGCAACACTCAAACAGAACAAAGAGACCAACAACAATCCTAAGAATTCACAGTTCCGTGAAGACAACCGAGAAAAGACAGAACCAAAAAGATGTGCGGGAGCAGTACAGTCATCCAAACACCAGCCTACCAGCTTTGGTTTTGATAGCTATGATGTAAAGGAGTGTGTTAAGGAAACAACTGGAGCCATGAAGCTGGACTGTGAATCTCTCCACAGTTTGAGCTGTGAAGAGAAACACAGCACGAAGCACCTGTTTAGAAGAACAAATAAATAAATGACAAATAATAAAGCAAGATATATGAAGAAATAAACTACTTGTCCACCAGGATTACACAGAAGAGAAATTTGAAAAGGAAAGTTAGAAACATTAGAAATATTTTGCAAGCTGTAAGACAGACTGGTTGAAGCATGCTTTGACAATTTTTATCTATGCCTACAAAGCTTTGCACAGAGCAAGAGAGCTAGGGTAATTTCAGACCAGTTAGCCTGGAACTGTAGACTAGGTAACCGTAAATGAAATGTCAAGACAAACCTAGATATAATATATGAATTTGCATTTGTGGACAAAAGTATCTGTGACTATAAAGAAAAGAAATAATGGGATCGAATATTAGCTTGATAGAACTTGCACATGAAGTCAGAAAACAAGCTCAGAGGACAGCACTTAGGAAGGCAGAAAAAAACAAGAGATGAACGTGGATTGCTGTACTTCAGATGCTGATTTGACAGTTAATAGGCTGAAGGCTTCCTACTATCTACATCTAAGCGTTAGTACTGTAGGTGGGATAAGACTGTATACCTTTGTAGCATGCTAAGTACAAGTCACATGTATTTGAAGTTGAAAGGCTAAAGGTGCAAGATTTCTAGCAGAACCCAATCCCAGAGAAGTACCAGTATCACCCCAAAATCAGCTGCCAAGGTTCTTTTGGACTGCATCAGCTCCTCTGGGTGGTTCTCCATCAGGAAACCCAGAGAGTTGTGTATCACAGGGAGAAACACCAGCATCATTCATTCTCAGAGAAAATAAAGGCCCTCATTTTCAGCTCAAAAATGGATAGCAGATAAACATACTAAAGAATAGGAACAAAATGCTTGTAAAAGCTAGAAGCCTGACAAACAGCAACATATTTAAAAAAAAAAAAATGTGTAAGACACAATTCCTGTTGTCTTCATTGGCATGGTCTGTTTTAGGTAGGATAGACTCTGAATGGAGATACACTGATGGAAACTACTGAAAGACAATAGCGAGGAAAAGCATCAGGTAGAGCACCTGCATAAGTTGCTTTAATTTCCAGGGCATCATCTGCTATCAGCAGGGGTACAAATCAAGTACCTAGTTATCAGAAAAAAAAAATCTCAGGCAACCATGTTTTCAAGTCTTTGTGCATCTCCATCTGAGAACCATTTTACCATTTAATTTAACACGTTGTATCTTCAGTCAATGTTTTCTGGTTTTAAACAGCATATATAATTACGGGTCTTCTACAAACAGCTCAAATAAGAGGGGCTGCCTTAAAGGCTTGAGAAAGCTCTTATTGACCAAACACATCATCTGTAATCTCCTTTTCAGCCATCAAAAGCTACAGTGAAAATTTGAAAGGCTGTATCTATAGCGACTGCAATTATTTCACTGCTTAAGAAACAGAAGGGAAGAAAACAGGGGAGCATCTTTCTCCCTAGCAAAAGCATGCATTCCAATGGTTTCTACTGCGTTACAGCATGGTCAATTAACTTCACCCATTTCATTGATCCAAAGCTTGCTTCCTTTTTTGTCTTCCTGCAATCCACACATTAAGGGAAGGCCACGGGACACCAATCACAGAACAGTTATCAGCGTAGTACAATACAAGACAACACAATTCAGTTTGAGTTCTAGGAAAAGAGAAAAAATGTTTTGGAGATGTCATCAAAAAGTGAGATGGGGGGAAAAAACGGTCTTACCTTCTGCTCCTTTTCCTTGGCAGCACTGAGTTGAGAGAGGGAGAGCGACAGTTGTTCCTGCTGCTCAGCTAGGTACTTCTGATAAAGGCTCAGAAGTTCCTGGCATTCTCTGTACTGCTGCTGCATAGGTGAGACATCAGAAGTTAAGGAAAAAATACTCTTTGGTGAATAGTTAGACTCAAATATATACCAACTTTCTCTGTGTAAATCCGATTTAGATCCGTAACAGTTCAATTTAAAAACAGATACCGTGTGTTTGAGTACTGCCTAATGATGATAAATCTGTCTAGAGATGAATGTTCAAGTACAACCTTCTTTTATTCAGAATGGAAAAAGAAGAATTGTACCAAATTCTTTTATCATTGGAAAAGGGACAGCAGGAGGCAGGTGATGACATTGTTTCAGCTGGAACAATTACAACCCTCTGATTTGTATTCAGCAAAGCCAGACACTACCAATGTTTATTTATAAATAAATAAATAGCCAGCCAAGTAAGTAAATAGTCCATTTTTAAGCGGAGACATGGATTCACAAGCCCACATACCCAAATCCAATCTCTTTGAGCATCAGCAGCTCAAAAACCCAGAGCCGCAGATGCAGCACTACAGGCCTTTTAGAGACCAGCAATGATTTTTGGACAGTAATCTGGAGAAGCAGCAACTATGGTGTTTGCAAGGATATTAGCAAGCAACAGTGTCCTGTCTCGCTTGCAGCATTGAAATTCCAACAGGAGATAAATCTGCTCTTCACCTGTCATTGTGTAATTCCCTCCCTTGCTCATGTAGCATGGTAAACCATTTATGCTCCCTCTTCTCCCCCCTCACTTTTAATTATGCATGCAGATGGGATAAGGGCTCGCTGTCCAAAGAGATTACTCTGAATAAATACTTTAATAACAAGTCACCGCAATTAAGGTAGGGAACAAAAACTTCTTCAATCTATAAAATGGTGTTGAGTTACAGATTTCCTTAACATTTTTATGATCTAATCATTGCTTCTGGGCAAATTCATGTTGCAATCATTTTTGCCAATCATGGCTGCATAAATAACTCACTGCTTTGTTATTCCCTGTTATGACCCTGCTTGGATTTCTTTTTTTTTTTTCCCCCTTTCCTCCTTCTTCTTCTTTTGGGGGAAGGGGACACTTGCCAGGATTTTCTGCTTGCTCGTTTTGCTTTGTTTTAAATGAAAGGCTACACAGAGAATAAGCAAAACCTTTCAGGAAGGAAGGAATGGTTGGGTTTTAAAGCCCAGTGTTTAGATCAGTCAGGAAAGTTCCTAGCTCACATTTGCTCGGCATCTGGAAATAGAAGAGGATACAAACAATGGTCTAAACAAGCTAATTGCTTTCCAGAGTCAGCCTGCCTGAAGCTTGGGCTGTTTTACATTTCAGTTCATTTCGTCAAAGAGCACCAAAAGGCTGAAGTGATTTGTGGTGGTCTCAGGAGTCCCTGCCAGCTATGATGTATATAAAAGGAATTTTTTATTCCGGTTGTAACCATAGGCAGTAATGTTTATAGTAGGTGAACATATTAGCCTGGACGCAGGGCATGAATTTTACTCTAGAAAAAGCCAGTTCATTTATACAGCCTAAGAGTTAAATGTCGGTATTTGAAGACAAATTATAGAGAAATTCATTTAAACCCATGTTATGTGGCAGAATATAAAAACAGACAGTCGTATCTTTATCAGTTTTTTACAGCCCTCTTAATTCACTTCGCTTCCAGCAGCCCCTTCCCCACCAAACAGATTTTACCCTCTTCTCCCTCCAGCGAGCGCACTGCTGGCACACCGACAAGCCAAGTCCCCCGATGGCCCTGGGGGACACAAGTGATGGCTGTGCACCACCCGCGCTCTTGCCATAAGGTTACCGCCAGCCCTGCTTGCAAGCCAGGTGACACTGCCCTCGTACGCGTGGTATAAGCGTACCATAAAGGAGATGCCTAAACTGTGTCTTATGGGCGGCAGAGCACTTGCGGTGCACGTGATGCTGCCACCTCTTACTTACAGCTGCCGAATTTACTTAAAACACAGCTTAAAAAACATGACATGAAAAATTAACATAAGGAAAGCATGCAAGCAAATCCTAATCGTCCAAGAGCCAGTTACGTGACCACAAGTGAGAAGAGCAGCAGTCAGCACGAGCTTGAATGGCAGCAGAGATCCTCCCCAAATTTTTCAAAGGCTCAGCCAGGAGTGCGACTATGGTTAAAACTTCCTGTGCTGGCAGATTGAAATCTTGTTCGTTCAGACAATGACTCTGCACTAAAAACATGTTGTTGCAGCCACCAGAGTCCAAAGCCTTGCATTGCTCATTTAGTAAGTAAACATCAAGCTTCAAATAGGGAAAAAAGAGAAAAAAAATGTTCTTTTTTGTTGTTGTTGTTGTTGTTGCAGGCACATGTATAATAGCTCTAGCTGTGGTAATTCTCCATAATGTGCTGGTACATTTACTACAGAACACTTTCTTTTAGGGGAAAAAAAAAAAAAAAAGAAAGCTTTAATATTAGATCTTACTCTTCCATTCTATTGAATTTTTGCTAAAAGCAGCAGGATGATCTCTTTCTTTTTCTTTCCCCCTTACAAATTAGCCAGGCAATAAACAAGAAAAAAAAAACCTGCCACAAAAATCTCCAAGTCCTTCAGATACAATGGGGGCACAGAGGTACAATGGGAACGCAGTCTCCAGACAAATGCAGAGGTAATGATAAATATTTTCATAATCTGCTTTACAAAAGAAACAAAGGAACGGAGAATGTTATAAGGGTGAAAAAAACAATAGGACAACAAGTCGTGCGGATTTGCATTCCACAGAAAACAGAGTGTGCCTAAATGCTCACATCAGATATTTCTTTAGGCTTTCAGGAGCACAAATATTGGATTTACAAGATGTTAGTTACCTGGGAGAAGTGGTACTTGGCATTTCACTAAATTGTGGTTTTACATCCAAGAAATACGCATTTGAACATATCCCAATAATACGCTTCGCACAGTTTGTTAATAAAGTATTAAGGTCCTTCGTGGGAGGGGGGGAACAGGAAAAAAAAATACCCTGTTTCATAAATGCAAAGGTTAAGATTTCAACAGACACATTTACATGTCGCACGGCAAGTACTATGTGTTTTATAGAATAAATTAGTTAATTTCACCACTGAATGTAAGTCATAGAATTAAGAGTTCATTTATGGCTCTTAAGAGATAATAACCTCAGTGGAGGCAGAGCTGGCTTTGAGAAGAGGGACCGCCAGCACGCAGCGGTGGCATGCTTGCAGATTTCCAGGGAGAGAAACATTGGGCAGGGAACAAAGAGCTTCTTACGGGTGAGGCTTCAAGAGAATGCACAGCCAAACTAACGCTCAGCTGCTGCCAAAGGCACACTTCAGCTCCCTCCAGGAGCCTCACCCCCTCTGTCCGCACCAGCTCTGGAGCTCTCCCAAACCCCTCGCTAATCCCCAGGGCTTAGTGAGCCGTATGAGTGCATCCAAGGGTCAGTTAAGCACAAGCACTAGCACGAAGGAAGCAGAGGAAACGTGCAGCTGGAAGAGGCGTCCACTTGTCTGGTGGAGTCCCTCCACCTTGCAAAGTCTTGGTCCTGCTCTTTCTCTGCTAAGCCTCAGGCTTTTGTGTCTGCTAAGACCACACCAACCACATCCACCTTATTCCTTGCTGAAAAAGTTCACGTTGCTCACACTCCCCTTGCTCACAAGCTGACAGACAGCTACAGACCTTCGCTTCCCCAGAATTTAGAAGAAAATAAGAAGTGGGAGGAAAACGTCAATCTCTAGCATATACCAACCTCCTGTAGCACTCCCAGCACAGTGCTTCCACTGCCTCTTCAACTATTGGTAAAGCTCAGCTTAAAAGCTGTAGTATTTTTCCCAGAAAGCTTTTGGGTTCTCCAAACCAACCTCCATCTCCTTCTATCAGCAAACTCCACCTTCCAGCTGCTCGGACACTCACTGGCTCGTTCATCTAGAAGAGAGGCTTTGAAAAGTACCAACGCCAGGTCACTGTGCAAGGCTGAGCCATTTGCTGAAGTTCTGCCTTTCCCAAACCACTGCTTCTAAGAGAAAAATAAAAACAGAGGGTTTTCTTTCTTTTGAAAGATTATTCAGCCTGTGTCATTTAAGAAGCAGTTGGTTTAACCACCCTTTATCTTAAGGGAACAAACACATTTAAGCAGACTCCAATCATGGGAATTTAAGGCAGGAAAAATGTTTTCTATAAGATATTATCATAAGAGAACACTACTAGTAAAGAGATGTTTTGGCCGTGAAACCAGCAGCAAAGGCCCTGTTGTACTCTCACAGAACTGCTCCCCTAGTGACTTACTCCTCAACTGTTCGTCACAAGCATTTCTGGGAAAGGCACAAGCTCCAGCACTCACATTTTACACCTGGAGAAACTGTGGCATGGGGAGCCTTTGGGCACGTCTGCACACACAGGTGCAGCCCAGCAGCCCCACACTGCACACGCCAGCTCCAGCACAGAAGTCTTGTAGCTGCAGGGTAAGTCGCAGCCCAGGCTCAGCACGAACAGCCCAGATCCATCTTGCAGCTGGTTAGCTTTGACTGCAAGTTTGTCTGCAGCAACCCATGCAAACGTGTCTTCGGAGACTTCCCAAGCATCAAACAAGAAAGATAACAAGGGATCACAGATTCCCATAGTTCCTGACTGTATCTCTGATTTAGAGCCTCCTTCCATTCTGATCCACGTCTAGAAGAGAAAACAACAGCTACATCTCCATTTTCAGCAACATGATCCTCCAGCCCCTATATTCTCAATAGCCCAAGAGCTATTACAGAGATATGCAAAGATGAGTAAAGCACGTAAAGGAAGGGGAAAGTCAAACCAGGCACGAGTTTAAATTTAAATAAATCAGCAACAACTTCCACTTTGCAGTAGAGATACAAGGAACCTTCAGGGATATAATTTCAGCGCATGATAAAGAAAGATTTTTGACATCCGCAATCACAATCCAGTAGCCACAAAACAGGGTTGTTTTTTTAATACCTGCTTAAGGACATGCATCTAGAAAGCTGACTAGTTATCATATTAGCAGCTTCAGCAAAGTCCATACTTTCTTCGCTGCCTCAGGTAGTCCCTTGAAGACAAAGTCTGTGGAAAAAATAGGGTGACAAGAAGAAGCTGCAAAGTATCGCTTACACAAGGCTGCTGAAGAAGCCAGACTGGGCACTGAAAGGCCCCACAGGAAAATCTATTCAGATAGCTGCAGGAAGATAGGAGCTTGTCCACTTGCACTCCAGCTATGGGTGTATAAGCCACAAGAAGCCATGCAGCCACAACAGCAAAGCATCCATCACATCACGCTTATCTGAATTATACTTGCTTCAGTGTTTTAAGTTTAGTTGGGAAAATGGCACTATACCATTCCCAGGGTGCTGCTGGATTATGCCCGACAACTTGAAGAATGTCAAAGCAAGCTCATATCTACAGGATAGACATACCTCCACATCTATAATTTCAGCACCGTGCAGCACCGTGGCACTGCAACAGTTATCCAGTAGCCTGAAAATGCCTTACAAAATGCCTTAGACGAGTAAGACCCGTGCTTCATTTAAATGCTTAGAATACAAGGGAATAGAGTTTGCAGAGTGCGCGGAACCCCAAAGGGCCACAACAGCCTCATGGCAAACTCCACTGTAAGTGTGCTCAGTCTGAAGTGAACCCACGTTTTTCCATGCATCATTCAAGCATATATTTTTTCAGTATTTTGACGTGCGGCAATGAGGTTTATTTTCTACCTTAATATTTTGTATATCAATGGGAGAGAGATACCATGCCTTTTGGGAAAGAAGCAATATGTATGTCATTCTGATTTCCACCTGCAGGCTCTCTCTTCTTCCTAACCAAAGAAAGGATTAAAATAATGCCGCTTCAACTACTTACATATGAAAAGTCATATGAATAAAAATAAACTGCTGATATTAATGAATTAACATCTAAAAGGAGCGCTTTAAAATATAAACGAAGATATATTCTAAGCTCTTTCCTTTAGCATTAAACAATTGCATACTTCATTGCAAGCTGACCCACATTTGATTTTAATATACGATTTGTGCTCGATGCCTATACAGCCCTGCATTTTGACAGTCTCATCTCAGAAACACAACAACAGGATTGCATTTCAGGAACCAAACCATCCAGGCACGGATGAAAGTCAACACCAACACATTTCTTCAGCCTTTAAAATTAAGAGAAATAAAATAAGTGCCTTGAACCTACGTGAATCATTGTTCTGTGAAAGGGTAAAGACTAGTAACTTCTATGAAGGTTTATTATCTAAACTCTGAAGATGCTGCAAAGACTGAAGGTAATAAAATGTTTTATGAACAACTTCACTTCACTCGTTCTTATATAACTGAGTTTATGTGGACTCTTTGGCACAGTGATGCTAAGAACCTGTAGGGAACTTTCTGCACAGCCACTTTTCAATGTATTAAAGAAATCATCTGGCGCAGGTCTGAGCATTACGAGCCTTCAGTTCTAAACACAATCTCCTCCCGATTCAGAATCCTCAGGAAGCACATTTTTGAGAACACTTTAAAGGCGCAAGCCACGTACGATAAGACAGAGTGATCTCCAATCCGAAGCCCAACAGTTACGTTTTAATTTCCACTTGAATATTTTAATGTTGTTATCCAGTCAGTGAATTAACTCAAGGTGCAAGAATGAAAAGGGAAGATGCGCAGGGAGAAAGGTCGTACGGTCCACAGAAGTTAAGAACTTCACTTTTGTTTGATGCATCAGCATTATGTTGGTGAATGCCACAGCTCTCGTATCAAGGAATTGCTTAATACGTTTCCATTCTGTTTGAAGGGAAATTAAATTTACATTCTTTGGGAATATGGTATTGTAATTAGTTCATGACTTGATTACACTTTGAAGTGAGCCAAGACTGCATATGGTGCATACCAATTAGTTAAGTTATGGTTACCTGCCTTAAGGAAAGCCACAGAGTTCAGCACGAAGTGAGGTACAAAGCCAGGGCCACCCTTCAGGCCTTTCAGGAGGCATACATACAAACCCAAATCCATTCTCTGGACTTAGAGACGCCAGGTGGGAACAGAAACAAAAGACAATAAAGTTTCCTGTAAAGCTGATTGGGTTTAAGAAAAATCTGTTTCCACCCATCCCACCTGTAGGGCAGGCGGTAAAACTGATCCTAAGAAAAGCAATTAGAAAAGTCCCTGCCCTGGTTAAATTCACCAGTATGATTTATTTCTGGTATGCGCAATTCTAGTTTTGCACCATCCACCACGATGCCCTGCTCCACCCGGACGATGCAGTTCCAAAGCTCACTCTAAACATACTGAAAAACACAATACACACATGCTGCATCTAAGACTGGCCAAAGGAAAAGATAACAAGTGGGGCTCAGAGAGCAAGGGAAGCGTTTAAACCTAAATCTAATTCCCAGCATCACATATGAACTCAGAGAAATCTCCGTCGTACTTCAAAAATGCAAAAGCAGTTTAGAGTACAGGACTTGATCCCGTGCATAATAATCCTTTCCACGGTATATGCCAATCATAGTGGACAGCTTATCTGCCATGTTCTCTGGTTCAGAGGTGGGTAAGGACAAAAATACAGCACACCATCATATGCCAGCAGATGTGCCTGGATCAATAAATGCAAATGCCATCCCAGGGCTTGCACTTTCCATTTCAAGTGGAAAACACATCTTCGGCCTTATCTTCATTAATACAAACAAAAGGATACTTACAAGCAAAGAAAGAGGAAAATAAAGGTTTATTCTAAAGCCCAGCTGTGCTAACGACTTTCTCTAATGAAAAGGAAGGAAGAATAAAACACACACACAAGATAAGTTAGGCCGCTACTCACGCCGGAGAAAATGTGCTTTCGTAACAGCTAACACAAAGAATCTGACGACAGGAAAACTAAGAAATGAGTGCACAAAATACAGCCCCCCAGATCACTGTAAGCAGGTACCAGCCCTGGCATGAGTCATAAAAAAGAGGAGCGTGGCTTCAGAACTGCGCTGGCAGGAGATTTTCCTCTCCGGTAAGTTCAAGTTTGTTCTAACGCAGCTGCTCCTTTTAGGGGAGCTCTGCCAATGTCAATAGCAACTTTCTGAATTCAAAGATTTCTCTTGGCAATTGCTTAGATGGCACAGCTACCCAGCCTCTTCCACTAGAAACTGTTAAGGAACTTGTTACTTACACATTTGTGTATCAGCCAGTAAATATACGGTCCTTTTTTGTGGCAAAAAGGAGCCTGGAGATTCAGGCCTACACAGTTCCTGTGCAAAACAGCCCCAGCACCAGAGAACAACAGCACACATTTCATCATGTACAACAGAAAATAATCTCAACCTGCAGAGTTTCAGAATGCGGAGCCAAACAAGCAGGTATTGCACCTATTACTATCCGCACCAAAACAGTGCTATTTTTTCCCTTTACATATTTAGAGCACAAAATTAAACAAATAAAAGGAACACTGCATAATTTAGCTTTCATTTTCTATCAAATTGCTCATAATTGTAACCATAAAATGATAATATTCTACCATATGTGCATCTGCAAAGCCGACAAAAGCACTGGTCAGCCTCTAACAGAGCAAAAATGAACCTGTGGCGCCACCTAGCGGCCGCCTCGGAGATTGCAGCCCGCCGGACGAAACTCGCACAGAGCGCTTGTCAAATTTGGAGGTTAATTTTCTTACACAGAGGGATCTAACACTTCGCTTTGAAACACGAAAATCCGCCGTGCAATCCTCCTCAAATTACAGTCCTCCATCCACACAGTCGCAGCTTTACATAAAGTACCTATCACTGGAAGGACTTGCTGTTTCAGTGGCAGGCCTTTGTGAGAATTACAAATCTTCTCCAGTGGCCACTGCTACTGTTTATACAAAGCCATTCGTCATATCAACACTATTTGATATTAGAGCAGCCATGTTCCTTACTCTAATTTGACAATGGAGGTCCTGGCAGAGGCCCGAGGAGAGATAAGGTGCTTTTAGCCTATGAGGTATGTGAGAAAGGATTCTCAGCCTGTTATGCTTAGACACAGTAAGAGGAGTTATTTAAGGGGATAAATCTGAGCTGGAGTCAGATGCATGGAGAAAAGGGGATGAAAAGGCAAAAGAGAACTGAATGTAAAGCCTGAACTTACTGAAGGCACAGCTACAGCACCTCCATCTCAAATGAAGAACACACACGGTAAATCAAAAAGGTGTCTGTTTTCAGAGAATGGGGATGTAAGACCACAAAGCATCAACTCTTTTTATAATGAAGCTAATCGTGTTTGGTCTCAGTCCCTGTCAGAACGGGGATCACCTGAGAATACACAGTGGTGTCTGTCTTGTTGCTCCCTTGCAGGAAACAATCAATCATCATTCTTAATTTTACATACTGAGTGTCTCTCACTGAACCTTTTCCTTCTGACTCTGAAATGGGAATAATGCTGACAGAGAAAAGCAGACTGCCTTAGCAAAGCAGGCAGCTCCCACCATTTTCAAAACAAGGGATTCGTTGGTCAGGTCCTCTCTGGAAGGAAACCTGGCAATGACAGAGAATTATTTTGTTTGCCTCTACCCCACACGCTTGCCTCTCTGTCTCTTACACAGCCTGCATCAAGCTCGGTGCCTGAGCTTCAGCTGGGGCAGAATTGTTGTCTTCAGAGCGCCTGCTATGATGCGGTTTTGGTTCTAGGAGAAAAACAATGCCGGTAACACACCGACGCTTATTCTTGCTGCCAAGCGGTGCCGCACCGAGCCATGGCTGTTCTCACCAAAAGGCCCAAGGAGCTGGGAGGGAGCAGAGCTAGGACAGCTGACTTAAACTGGCCCAAAGGGCTATCTCCCCTGCCATACGACACCAAGCAGAAGGAGCTTGGAGGAGGGTGGCAGTTCACCTTGCTCTCTTCTGCTATTCGAGGGCTGGGCATGGGTTGGGGAGTGGTAAGGAATTGCTTGTGCATCATTTGGTATATACATTTATAATAAATAGGTCATAATTATTGTCCTTTTTCTTTTCTCTATCTTAGCAAATAGTTTTATCTCAACCTATGGGTTCTACTTTGTTTTTCTCAGTTGTCTCCTGCATCCCACTGGGAAGCAAGAAAATGATTGTGTGGTGCTGAGCCACCTGCTGGGTTAAACCACAACACTTGGATACTTCAACTCGCTTTTTCCCCCCTTTTAAGCCAGAACGTACTCAGACAGGAGCATATCTGACTACTGCAAATGGTACAAGTGGTGAGATTACATCTACAGACACTGATGGACAGAAATACAAAAAAAAAAAAAACACTAGCAAGTCCAGAAACCTTGTCCTTATGGAACTGCCTTCAGTGCTGTAACCAGAACAGCAAGAATGTAAAAAACACAGATCATTCTAGATATTTTTTTTTCCTTTAGAACTATTGCTATTTTGACAGTCTTCCTAACCTTGCTACAACGCAATCTGTTTGCAGCGCTGCTGATGAAAGAAATGCAAACGCTCCTTTTCCTAAAAGGCAGCTGAGGTCACATCAAATTCCATGCAAGCATGAAGGGCAATCTTCAAGAAGGGGTCCCCAAACAAAACAAAACGAAAGAAAAAAAATAGAGGAAATCTTTCCATGTAAGAGTGTTGCAAAGATTTTCTTCGGCATAGCATGTGCTGTACACATCTCTACACATAGAAGTGCTCCAGAATGACATCAAAGGCTTCAAAAAGTTAGTTCCTTCCTGTAGAAACTGCCCTTAAACACAGCAAACTGAAAAACACTGCTTTCACTGAAGCCAGTGAAGAAAAGATTTAGTAACAGCCTCATTATAAGGTTCATTGTTGTAGGACTATTTAATATACAAGATTAACACATCTTATCTCCCACTTTCACTGAAACCTATTATACCCCTCATTAATACATGCACATTTCTACATCATTTACAGCGCTAAGGTCTCAAATAATATTGTCTGAAACAGGGTGTGTTCTGCTGCTTTTCCTGCTGGTTGGCTCTTTTTCCACTAACAGCATTCCAAAAGAAGCCTCACAGCTCGAAACGGAGGACATGACCACGTCAACTAAGCAGGGCTGTATAAACTGAAATAAATTAAAAGTAATTTGTTTTTGCCTACAGTCTGGATTTCATTTCTTGGCTTAGGTTCTTCTCATAGCCAGACCAAAAGGCAACGCATCTACGCACAGTAAGACAGGAAGCGTCCACCTTCCCTATCTAATGGAAAATGACGTTCTTTCCTCATTACAATTCAAGATTTAGAAAGCGAACCACAGCTCCTCAGATTAACAGGCATTCATATTTCTTCCCATCTGGATCACTGGAATAGAGAAGGTAGCTACGCCATGCAAACAATACAACACTGTCCCAGATTAAACACACAGAAACATTTGCGCCTGCAAAATATACCATGACAGAGCAGCACAATGTACCTTAACACTACAGGGGGTGGATCAGACAGGGAAAAACAGACATTTTTACATTCTTATTCGACTAAAAGGATCAGCTTGGTCCTTATTCTCACACAAAAGGGAGACTTGTTTTGTGCCGGATAAATACAAGGGCTCATTAAGACACAAATGCTCTGTTTCCATTGGAAGCATTGCAGGACGGAGTATATGCGTTTATCCAGAAACAGAACAACTGGGTTCAGATGTTAACAGCCTTCTGTACTTCTGCCCACCAGGTTCCAGACAAACAAAAGGAGGTTGTCTGGAGCTCCTGTACTGTGAAGCTACTCTCCATGGGGGGGCTGTAATGTTTACGTGGACACTCCTATACACATTTCTAACAGCAAAAAAAATTCATTTAGTGCTATTAGAGAGATATATTCTGACTCCATTTCTGAACGGCAGGTTTGTACACACTGGGAGGCAAAGAGACTTTCAAACCAAATGATTAATATTTATTCAAGAGGAATAAAATAAATGACCCGGAATGGTTCCACTGGGAAGCAAAGAGAACTTCCGGGAGCCCCAGGAACAGTGCTTGGGATTTTCTCCCGTTCCTGGAGACTAAGATGCTTAATCTGGCTCATAAGTTTTGTGTTGGAAAAAAGGGTCTTTCCAGGAGAACCCATGCACAGAGCGACAGCGACCCATTCACATTTGCTGTGCTCTTGTTGGAAGTTTATGTGCCTCCAGGTAAAAACAAGCTTCATGAAGCTCTAGAAGTACAGTCTCCTGGAGGGAAAAAAGCATAAACTTCTCATCCTTATATCCTCACACTTATTACCACAGGATAATAGCTGGCATTCTGGAGGTGCTCCCAGTTTCTTATGTGGAGCATGCCAAGATATGCAGCTGGATGAGTTTTAGCCAAGGAAGTCCAACATATCGGTGGGGAAGGGAGATAACCCCTTCTCCATTGGTAGGGCTTCTTTTCTTCCCCCATTCCTCTTAAAAGAAGATCAGTAAGTGTTAGCCTTTAGGACATCAGTGCTGGAAGCCCTTTGGTCCAGAAGATAAGAGTGCCAAAAAATCAGAAGTGCTCATCAGAATTAAAAATAGCTGAAAAGAGTTTGCACAAAGACAGCTACTGGCAGCAAGGAAATGATACTTTCAGATACCCTTCTCTCACTGGATTAATATTTGAGTAAGCAAATAGCTCTTTGGCAAATTCTTCTATTATTGGAATACAGACAGAATCACAGTCAGATGCTTCCATGCATACAGCCACACTCCATAAAAATAAAAATGGGAAATCTGTGATCCAGTGCATCTGCGGATAACGCAGGGCTCACCACAGATGCTTGGAAGAGCTCAGTCAAGACAGTTACTGAAAAGGCTTTCTTATAAAATATATTCCCATGATTGTCATAAATTTCAGAGCCACCAAACCAAAGACATTAGAAGGAAATGGAAAAAAAAAATGCTCAAGAAACATTAAAAGATTTTATACATTAGGGGACTATAAATATCTGAGAAATTATGTGCATTTTCCAGACCAACCAGTCATCAAGGTAACCTGCACACCAAGGCATACTGGAACGTCTGTTGCTTGTCAACAGCTAGGAAAGGAAAGTTAGTGCTCATGACCACCTTCCAAGAGCCCTAGACTCAGTCACTGGCTTTCAAGAAGGATATTATGAATAAAATAAATCCAGAGAACTACTTGCTTTTCTCACAGAAGTTCAAAATGCACGACAAGAAAGTGTTCTGCATCAGTAAACTGGAATATAAGATCCTGCAGGTCTCAGGTGATATTTCTGCCATGTCCCAGGCACAAACAAAAGCTCTCAGCAAACAAAGCGTTCCCATTGATAAGCATTGGTGAGACCACAGAGGAATGACTGCTCCCAGAGAAATTAACTTCGAAAGTGCAGAGTTAATTTGGATGTCAAGATTGCAGCAGAGCCGCTCTGTACCTTTCCTAAATTTCAATAGATCAAGGAAACACTCTTGCCTTTGACATCTCAAATGGAAATTTCATCTGATGTTAACAGTTAGGAAGGTCCATCCCTGCAGTACCTGAGTAGCTTACAGCTATCAATGGACAAGGCTGTTTGGCATCAACCTGCACTGTCAGTCTAAAAGAGAGGATAATTCATAAAGGGAGAACTCTGAGCTGCAGAAAAGTTATGTGATTTTGGTAACTTTGCTGAGGTCCATGAGTGCAGGTAAGAGAATTCATGTGCATCAGATCTCAAAGCACTTTCCACTACAGCTTGTAATGTTATTGTTTCAGGACAATTTTCTGAACTACTGTGCCCTGTAATAGCAATGAACCGTTGTGGTCAGACTCCATTCATAGTCTGTTCTCTACCTAAACATTTCCCATGTTTGGCTTTTTTTGTTGGTTTTTTTTGGGGGGGGTTGTTTTGATAACTTTCAGAGTTTTCAACAGTGAGACATTTCCACTTCATATATTCTCTACCTTGTCCTTCCAAGGATTGAGATGAGAGAGAACTGAAGCAAGTTAGGGGCAAAAATTAAAGCATTAACTGTACCTTAACACGTCTGCCTCTGAAGTGAGAGGGAACAGACAGCACCAAAACATCTTCAGATCTGACAGGTTGCTCTGCTACCGATCTGCTCTAGCAGGTGAGACATGTCACTCCGTGACAAGTATCAGAAATAAAGGAGCTTAATGAAACTGCAAGTGTTTCAAATGATTTCTCTCTATCATGAAACAGGAGACAACAAGCAGTTCTAACAGAACGTGGAGATTTCTCTCCCCAGAGCTGCAATGCTTTAGAATTAGCACTTTGTGTGTGCATGTTCTTTTAATGCCTGCATTTATTAAGGAGCAAAACAACCATGCATCTCAAATGCCAAAGAAGTACGGATCTGTAAGTAAGGCCACATTCCTATCGGTACCTAATCTAAATATTTATGTAGTAATTTACCAGCAAAAGATGCAAACTATTCCTTAAATGTTACACTGTACTAAAGGTTAACCACGTTATATGTTTTTACCATGAGGCTCTGAATTATGCTGAAGACAAATTTTTGTTTCCAGTGTAAGTTTTGGTGTTGAAATGGATAGTCAGAGACAGGAAGTTAGTCACTTCTCAAAGATGAGTGCTGAAGTTCCAGCTTACTCAGTACTTTTTCATGCTGTCTGCCCACAGGCCATGCAACTCAGCAGCATACTGAATGAGAGAGCAAGGACCATCTTCTTCACAACTAGAAGCACTAGAAACAGACCTGTTAGTGGGGTTTGGCTCCAACCGGAAGGCTTACAATGCAGTTTTACTTAGAAATGAAACCTCCATTGACATAAGCAACAACCAGAAAGGCCGTGTACATTAAGAGAAACACAAAATGGAACAGCAGAACTGCCCCACTGCAAATACATGCCCTCAGATTTCTAACGAAAACTTAATCCTTCTCTTCCCAGTACTTTATGTGGGAATTCATGATCCACTCCTCACACACTCCTATAAAGTCCCACTTCTCTTTCACTCCATATCCTGCTACAGCCATCATCATATATTTATGGCCTTAACTATTCCTTTTGGATCCTCCTTAAGCTCTCACCATCATGCCTTCTGTTCCTAAAACCTTTAATATTAGACAGTTTCCAACTTATCTTCTATTTTTTCTCCTTTACATGTCCTCCCTTATAAACATTATTTCTGCTGATTTCTTTCCCAGTTCTCTTGATCTCGACATGATCTTCCACGCTGAATACTTTCTTCATGTCATCACTTTCCTCAGACAGCAGACCTTTGAAGATCACTACAGGATCGGCCATGTAGGCAGCGATACAGAGACTTTTATGGTGTTTGGCATCTTCACTAACAGAGTCACTTCCATTTACACTCCACTGAATAAAAACCATACCTGTGTTAACTGTCTTGCCCTACTAATTTACCTCTGTTTCCAAGATGAAAATGGAGGTGGGACAGAAAACACACTTAAGTGGCTTTCTAGGAGGAAAATATTTTCCACTGTTTGGAGAATGGGAACAAATTAAGCAGTTTGTCAACATTACCACCTCCTCCACTGGAACCCTCGGGGGGAGAAAAGTTCCCCAGCAGTACACACAAGGTACTCGCAAATAAACATCTCAACGCTTTTTGAATGTATTCAAGAATAAAAACAATAAGAATGGTTAGAAAACACAGCCCATCTTATTTACTCTTCCTTTATGACTGCTAAAGCACAAACCCCTAGCTCAACAGCAGGAAAGCCCTGTGTTGTATTTTTTATTTTTTTTTCCCAGATACAGCTAATCTGAGTAACATGAGCAGATCTATTAGTGTTCCCAGCTTCAGCGAGACGTGAAGTGCAGACTTATTGATGGAATCTGCATTTTTGGGTCTCATCTGTTCTGCTTGAGTAAGTTTACCATTCTGAAGCAACATTTTCAGGCACCGGTATTTTGAGCACCATTGCTCTTTGGGACTATCTTTTACCTCTACCTCACCATATCTGGATCTAGAAACCTCTAGCAAAAAAAATTGGAAGAAGCTAAACATTCATTCTTAAAATGCAGTAAAATCTCTCATTTCAGTGATATACTGAAGTACTCAGAATGTATTACAGCTGATCAGTGCAGAAAAAAGGTACGGAATACCACCGAAAATACAGCTTATTTGTATGCACACCATCATTAAATATGTTGTTGGAATTAAGTAGCTTTCATAAGAGAGATTCATAGCAATTATCAGAGGTAAAAGCAATCTTCTCCAATACAGATGTGTACTGTGTACTCTCTGTTCAAAAAACTACAGCGGGAAAACGGCCCTGCTACAAACAATTGTCCAACCGCTGAGCTCCTATTTGTTACTTTTAAGTGTACCAGCTGTAACAAAGAAATAGGTGGCTTTTTTCCCCCTGGATAACTGAATACATTTAAAATATTTTGCCAATAAACAAATACCTGACCCCGTATTTTGTTAGAAGCCTTCCAATTCCATCTCTTCTAAGTGGAACATAGAATTAGTCATCTCTAGGAAACAGAGAGCATTAGCTTCTCATCTCAAAAAGCTCTATTAAAGCCCATTTGAGAGAATATGGGGCTCTACTTCACTATGTTTTTCTTTTCAGTGCCTCTTAATAGCTAGGCTCAACCTCAGTACTGGTATCTGCTGAACACATCCTTATGCAAAGCCTGACCAGACCTATCCAAAGCAAATGCATCCATCCATTTTGTTGCAGAGGGCTGGGAGAAATCTGCACACAGGCACCGTTTCTTCTTGATGCCCGGTTTTACTTCTTGCCTTCTTCTTTTGAAAAATAGTAGAGGTGGTGGAAATGTCTATTCCATTTCTTAGATTTCACTGTGCACCTCCTGTATCTTAGAACATGGCAAATACTGTCTCTACACGATATCCCCAGTACTTACAATGCAAAATACTTTATGACACTTCTAGCTCTGGGAAAAGAGAAAATGAAGCATGAAATAAGAAATATACTAGCAGAACAATATTCATTGACACTGGTTAAGTCTGTATACTACTGCACAGGGAAAGCATTAGTATTTGGGGGTTTAGGCTATTTTTATTTTGGGTTCTAGCTATGTTTGCC
>PPHD01007047.1:0-23634 GCA_002909625.1 Bambusicola thoracicus
AAAAAAAGAATTTCAGCTTCAACACAGGCAGAAAAAAATAAATAAAAATTGAGAACTCCTTACAAGTTTCTCAGAGTAAGCACTGAAGCGTGAAAAAAGAGGGGAAGGTTTTATATTTTGAACCTCTTGTCTTAGCTTGTTCTTTCAAATGTAATGTATGGGAGCAGTAATGTGATTAAAGGTCTTTTGTAGTTTCTGTACCCAAAGAAAGCATTAAAAATAACTCATATCTGAATATCAGCAGTGGACTTTCTGTGGTTTTGAGTTCTTCTCTGAGCCACATTTTGGCTATAGAAGCTGCAAAAAAATCCTAAGAATTAAAGCAGAAGGTGCGTGGTAAAAATTCTTGATCTAACTCCAAGTGCAATTGCTCACTCTCTGCTGAAGTTTGTAACTTGGAAATACGTCCCTGGACAGCCAAAGCTATGAGTACCATTGTCTCTTGTTGCAGCTCTTCTAGTGTAAGTTAGGAATAATCATACTATCACTAACTAGATTTTTGGAAGAGTAGGTTTAACTGCTGTTCTCGCTCCAGAAAGGGGCTGTATTAATGCAAAAGTGCTTTCAGTTATCTCATTAGGAATTCAATAATTCATTTATTATCATAGAACTAGAGCTGTTTTTCCATGAAGGCAGTCAGCACAGGTAAAGCAGATTTCCCATCAAGTACTTGGAGTGGTTGTAATTCACAGAGTCTAGTAATCCCAGAACTGGTCTTTGTTTCTCACTGACTCATGAACAGTCCCAAGTTACTCAGCCTTTCCTCATACAGGAGATGCTCCCGGTCCTTAATTATATTTGCAGCCCTCTGCTGGACTCCTTCTAAGAGATCAGTAATGACATAATCCTGTCACTATTTGATGTAATTTAGGATGAACAAATCTAGACCTTTAGTTATGGAAATGGATGAGTGTATGGAAATGTGGAACAGCAAGGCAGGAAAAATAGCAAAAAATAACAACAACAACAAAAAAGCAATCAGAAAATATATTAAACTTGAAAACATAGTTCTGGAGCAATCTTTTAGCTACTTCCAAATTTGTGTACTTATTTTATTTACTCTTGCAAAAATCAAGGACAAGGAGAGTAGATGAACGAGCATGTAAGAAAGGAAAACTGTTGTTTAAAAAATAGTTTGACCTTAACTTTTTTTTACAGATCATTACCTCATTTTTTGTGACATAAGATTCTACTCACTGAAATGTGACTTTGTAAAAGCTTCCACTTTCTTATGCCATATATCTTGTGCAAGATTAATGTTTCATACATTTTTTCTTGAAATCATTATGCTGCTTCTTACACTTTAGCAATAATACCTGAGCTGCTTCTTTCATGTTAATCCAAGTGTTTGCAAAACATTCTATCACCGCAGTATTTGTGTTGGCTTTTGTGTTGGCTTTTGGAGGTCATAAAGGACAAGTGTACCTACTTTCTCATCTCCTTAGCACTGTTGAGCCATAATTCAAGAAAGAGCAAGTAGAAGAGAACATCATGTGGATGATTTTGTATATCATGCATGTGCATCATGCTATCTATCTTTTGTTAAGCCCTATCCATAGAAACAAGACAGTAAAGTGCTTGCAACTTAAGGTGTGGGGAAGACCAGCTGAAAATAAAGAGCGTGGCATATAACTTTTTTCCTTTTTGACTGTCAAATGTAATTTTCATTTTTGAAAATACTGAGCATGAATCATCAAATATTCCACATTACAGCTGGTGTTCTGGTAAGACCATACATGTTCTGGATTTTTGTATGGAAAGTTGTTGTATAGTAAAATTTTAAGCTTCTCAGGTGAAAGTTAATTATATAATAAAGTATGGCACTATATTTCATATTAAAAAAAATAATAAAAAAATAGTTGGAGATATTTCTATACAAGCCAAGGTTGCTTCTATGCAAAGCAACCTGGAGGAGAGAGAGCTGGAACTCAGAACTGTTTCGTGACCAATTCATAATTTTTCTAGACAAGTTCATCTAAACAATAATACGTCATCATATTGATAACTGAATAATTCATATTTTTCAAATTTCGTTGCAGTCTATAGTCAGTGACACCCCAATTACAGTGGGTATGAGCCTTGGGTATTCATTTATTTTTTAATTTAGGTGCTGTAGGAATGGAATTGCATTTTAAAATACTACAGCAGTCTGTCGACATTAAAAAAAATGATGCACAATATTATGCACAGCAGAAAAAGAAAAGGGAAAAAAAGTGCCCTATAATCACATTGCTATTTAGCATTTCAAGATGGGAAAGATTTCTAATTTGTCATGCTGCTAAAATGAAATGGTAACATATTTCTTCACGTATACAAGTAGGCAAATACTGAATTATTTTTTTCAGCAAACTCAGAAGTAACTTGATGTGTTACTTGAGCTGCCTGTTATTTTATACTAGAACATATATAATTTTTGGACAGCTAGTAATTCAAAATTGCATCTGGTAGCTTAAAAAGAGTGGATCGTTTGAGACAATACTAAATGACAGAAAACGTAACTCTTAGCAAAGCAGCATACTTTATCAGAGTGGCTTTATTCATCTGAAAACATTTAAATACATGACGGCGGGAAAAGTTACAGGAAATAATTTTGAAACTTTTAAACTTGGCATTTGACACTCGTTGCTCTATGACAATTTCACTAATCTATTACATAACCATTGCTGGCAAGTCATTTCAAGAAGAAAATTAAAAACAGAGTTAATGTTAAAAATTATTTTGATTCATTGGGATAATGCTTAAGAATTAGGCTATAAAAAGATACTGAAAGGACAAGCTAATAAATTCACCTCACCATGCTGGAGGAACCAATAAACTAGTCATACTAATGACAAATCTGTGCACTACTTAGAGACGTTATTTATGTTAAATACAACTAAGCCCAAATGCTTCAACAAGTGGATGTTTTTCGTCCACAGCATCATTTTCTTAACCTCTCCACACAGCAGCAGGCAGTTCAGTCCTGCCACCTCTCAGGCCATGAGTCTACCAGATCCATGCATTGCCAGATCCCAGCAGCATGTGTCTGATCTCCTTTTACCGTGTGTCTGCTGAGTGAACCAGACCACATGTCATGGCATTTATTCCAGCTTTATGCCTTTAGACCTGCTGGGAGGATAAACAATAACCAATCTGGCATGAAGTAGCTATCCGTGGTCTGGCATGAATTCTGCTGGTACAAAGTTAAGAAGTCACCATCCTTTTCAAACAGCATACAACAGAGATCATATCAGATTGGTACTTTAGATTTCATGATTGTAGTGCTTTCAGACTGGGAGCAGGAGCCTTCAAAAGGAATTTCCTGTGTTGCTGAAGCAGTGTGAGCTAGCTGCCACTCTTCAGAATGGCTCATCTGAAGGAAGGAAAAGTGGTGAGGAAATTACAGACACATTTTCTCAGCACAACTGAAATGGCAGCTCCTTATCTCTTAACTCTATTAACTTCAGTAGCCTTCTACTTTTATTGCCATGCATAGCTTTATACAAGTATAATCCCAAAAAGGAACTCCCATTTGATGAGAGGCACAGGTGCTACTAAGGGTTTGATTGCATCCTTTACCTTACTCCCTCACTGACAGTCTCCATTTCTGTTTCATATAGATGTGAAATGCTCTGTAGGGACCTTCACTATTCTTCCATGTAAATAAATACAAGTACTGTTGTGAGGTGCTTTCCTATTTCTAGAAAAAAAAAAATGTCTCTGAATATTCAGGCTAAAATTGTTCTTCTGTTCCAAGGGCATTTCAGTAAATTTCTTTGTATAAGTCAAAATATGCTGAAACAAGGTATTTTGTTTAGAAATAAGTGCATCATACCAAAGAGCTCTCCATGCCATGTTCTGCAGCTCTGTGCTATGATGTGCCCAAACTGGAACATCTTCCAGCTATTAAACATGTAATCAAACACACTGATATGGATGTTTATTATTGTAGTGGGGTGTAGATGTGAGAACCTTCACATAAATGGCACTTCTGAGTGACTGCTTCATCTGTCACAGTTATGAACTTGCCCCTTTTTTTGTGAACTCTAGGAGGAAAACTGGAAAAAAGCATCAACAAATAAATAACAATACATTTATTTACAGCCTTATAACAGCATTTATGGAGCAATAGCTTTGAAAATGGCTTTTTTTTTTTTTTTTTTTTTTTGTAGAAGGAAGCATTACACTTTTACAGGTGTCACAAGGTAAGCCAGCTAACCTACACTGTGCATTCAGGCTTCCTTGAAATCCTAGTTATGGTCACAGTGGAGGCTTGGAGGTGAGGTGAGGTTTGGATCCTGCAATCTGTTGGCTCAAATGGATTTTCAGTTTCACAGGACAGGGGAAACACACACACCTGTGTAAGAGCATGTAGCATCTTCCTGAAAGTCTTAGTGTCTCTCTCTGCATTTTCTCATCAGTTGACATTTAGACTGAAAGTGTGCAATTGCATTTTTAGTCCAAAGCCACAGTAGTAGTTATGGCATGCCATTTCCTGCAAGCTTAGAACAGAGTTTGCAAAACGTAATGATTCTACTCATTAGTTTCAGAGGCCTTAGGCAGTGTGTGCCTTTGACTGTAGATGGACAGCCATTTAAAGCTGACAGTTTGTCTTGATGTAGTAGTAGCTGTATCTGCTGAGATAATCCAAAGACTGGCTAAGATTAAAGATTTACTGAAATACTAGTATATCGGCCACTTTTTTTTAGGGCTTCTCTGAAGATACAGTTAGAGATAATTTACACAGTGACTTTCTTTACTTTTACCATGGATTTATTTGGCTAAAAATCAAGTGGGAAGAGCCTTTGTGCATTACTAACTCTTATGAGAAAGAACTGGTGACTACTGTTGTCTGTTTAAATATCCCTGCATGTAGTGCAAATTGATTGCTTCAGTCTTTAATCTTAATGATTTCCTTTGTAGTAGCAGATATATTTAAAAGTAGCATCAAAGCTGTCAGAAATACCAGGACCGGTACAGTTATGACTTGATTGTTTTAATGAAAGGATAAGTCTTAATAATACACAATTAAACCATAAGAAGTTTTTATTCTGAACATGCCTGGGGCTAGCAACAGAAACATCTGATATATGAAAAATAAATCAATAAAACATCACCCAGAAATCAAAACAACCCAGCTGAAACAAAAAACAATGACCATTAAACATCCATTAACATTTGGAAATCAAATAAGACCAAATATTTTTCATTTAAATAACTGCACGCTTAGAAAATATGTCTGTACATATGCACTGAAATTATTGGGATTACGTAAGGAACATACTTTTCTATAAATACATTCATTTCATATGCTGTGATGTAACTGGCTGCATATGTTGTGTTATAACTGAAGAAACATTTTAATCAAAAAGTGACTGAGGGAGAACAGCCAGCTTGTTTGTGGGTTATTTTTTGTTTTTATAAGCAGGATAACCTATCTTTCTGAAAATGCAGTTTCTAAATGGCAAGAAGTGTTTGTCAAATTGATTTTAAACTGTGTGGATTAAAAAGACTCAGAAAATTCAAAGCTATTTTTAAAATGCAATTTTTCAGATTTGAAAAATATATTTTTGAGGTTTTTTTTTTTTTAATCAAATACAAAAAGTCATATTTAAAAAAAATGACTAAGTAGACAACATACCACTTAGGAGTTTTAGACCAAAACTGACATTAACAAAATCATCCTGAGAGTATTAATAAAGAATTGTAAATGATGGTATCAACATTCATATCACAACAATTCCAGTGCAAGTAGGCTGTAATGGGAAAGATAGCTGATACACATGTCTATATAAGGTTACTGCCCTTGGCTATCAATGTAGTAACTGCTATTGTGTGTAAATCTCATTATAAACTAGACGAACAATTTGATTAAATTAATAGTTCCTTCTAACTGCCTTCTCTCTTCGTTGTTTGAAAAGAGGAGGAAGAAAAGACTGCTCGAATTAGATGAGCTAGATCCTACCTGAACTGCTTTCAGTGTCATTACCACTCTTTTTGTAGATCTTTAAGAGCATAAATATGTCACAGACATCTGGTCTGATGATAAAATATTCACGTCAATAATTATTTTAATTAATGTCTTATCAGATTGACCATTTCCATATACATGGATACATTACAAAACTGGAATGATCTTGCTGTCAAACCAGAATCTGATGCATTCACTACTCTTCAGAATGCATCTCCTGAACTGGAAATGCAAGAATTACTGGCAAACAATGTGTCTTTACCAGTACAATGGTAGTACCTTGGCTGGTAACTGTCCTGTTGCTGTTGCATTCGTAGCCTAAGGCAAAAAAGACAAACTTAACCTATTTTTGTATTATGTGGCTATACTAAATTCAATCTGCATTAGCAAAATGTAAGTCGTGTTATATTTACAAAATATATTTATATTGGCAGAAAAACCTACCTTGGTTCTCACTCCCATCAATATTCTGCAATTTACACATTGTGGGTTGATAAGAGGTATCTTTTGGTATGGTAAAGGTTAAAAATCAGGACTGGATTTCTTGCTACAGTGAGAAGGAAAAAATTCTTGAGCTAGATTTTCCATGCAATAAAATATCCTTTGAGAGTGATTCAGATGACAGACAGTCAAATATTGCCTTTTCCCCAAAGGCAATGGAAATCAATTACTGCCTTCATTTTGGTACAGGGGCAGAAAAGTCTCAAGGAGGAAGGAAGTATTGGAAGAAAGTGTTTTGCACAGTAACTTACCCTGTGGTCACTGAACTCATGAAGGAACCAGGAGACTAGGATTTCAACTCCACTTACTTTATTATTCAGCTACATGGAAGTATTTGGTTGTTCTTTTCCCAGCAGAATGATCCTGGCATTAGCTGAATGGTAAAGCTTAGAAAGTTCACTGACTACTAATTGTATTAATGCATAAAATATCCTGACAAAATTCCAATATAACTTTCTGCTAGAAGGTCCATTCCCAGGCTGCTGAGTCTGGACCGCTCTGATTTGCTCATGCCTACTTGTTCAGAGCATTCCTTGCATGACCCTTAACCAGTTTCCATAGATAGAACTTTTTGCTTTACACACAAGTAGACCATGGTTGCTTGTTTGGGAAGTGAGTTATGATGGTTGAAAGTCTACTCTGGATAAGAAGGACAATGTAGAAATCCATCTTCTGCTTTTCAACTGCTTTTAGACAATTGTGCAAGAATTGAGCTATCTCTTTTTCTAGGCACCTCACCACAAAAGATTGATCTGACTGTTAATAGGTAACTGATTATAAGACTGGAGTCAGATAGGCAGAGGTATCCCCTTGCATTTATGCCAAAACTCAGATTGTGCTGCAATGCTCCCTTCACTCTCCAGTCAGCTAGTGAATGAGATAGGCACCCTATATGGGTATTCTCCTGGTGCTTCCAATTCATTAATGTTCTCCCAAGGTAATCCAGGGTTCTACCTTAATTACTCCGAATCATGCTGCTGCTGATTCACCCAAGCCTGCTGAGTAAAGCAATTTGAATATAGCTCATCCCTTTGAAATACCCACGTGTTAATATGTAACGTGCAGTATCTTGTACTTTAGGATCACATTTTTAATGCATCAGATTAGAAATGGAATCAAAATGATGAACTGTCATCACCTCATTGTTTAACTGAAGGATCACTCTTGAAAGAGCTGAAGTCCCTGCTTAGCATCAATATTTAAGACTTTGTAGACTTGTAGCTTAAACTAATGGTTATCCCTTACTTTGGTAGTATTTAGTGCGTTGAAATCCACAGTAGTGTGGAAAAATATTTGAAAAAATATCTAGTTCTTTATGTGAATGGCAAAATTTCTAATAAAGACATTACCTCTGTGATAATACGCTTAGAATAGGGGCCTATTTTTTTTTTTTTCCCCAGATTATTGCTCTACAAAATTGATGCCAAGCAAATATAAGAGACTAAGAGGAAAAAGGAATTCTCTTTCTCCATATAGGCGCTATTTCAACACAGTTGTTACTAAATCCTGGTGCAAATAACATCCAAAATGAAAGACAAAACAACTTCTGTTGTCATGTTTGATGAGAGTTAATTTCTTCAGTAAGTCTCATATCCTTTTTCAAAAGTGAGAAATCAGTGTTAACACTTTTTTTCTTAATCTTTGAAAGACAAGCAGAGGAATAAAAACAAAAAGATTTATTCAGAGATTTAACAGAAGGTTGGGTCAGTCAAAATATTGAATAGGAAAGAAATGAAATCATAGATGTGAGAAGAATATATCCAATAATTCTGTACTCTGATTGTTAGAGATTCTGTGTTCAAAGTGGTTTTAAACTTAGATTACTCACCTTAAATTCCAATAATGATTTAAGAATATTATCATATCAAAAAGAGATTTCTAATTTGAGCAGTATGTAAGAAAAAAAACTCACATTCTTATAACCCAAATTTCATGTTGTGTTCCTGCATCTTTGTTGCTCAGATTTTCCTTCCCCTCCCCCTTTCCTTCTCTCTTTTCCTTTTCTTAATTTTTCTCATTAGTAGAATGGTATGGACTGGGGGAAAGTTTAAAGATTTACATTTCTTAAAACTGCACACACAGGAACAAGTTAAAGGAAGCACAGGCTTACGTAGAAGCATGCACCCTATTTAATACAGCTCTGAAGAAACACAGAAAATAGCCCAAATGCTAGCAAAATCTCAGTAGTACAAATACACAGTAGTAAAATTTTCCTTCCAACAGTTACTTCAGCCAAATAACATATGATTCTTTGTTAACATCAAACATAGAGCACTATGACTTTAGGACATGACTCATAATACAATCTTCACAAACGTTTCAGAACATGCATTTAAACCTGGCTGTATTGTCTCTAATACCAAAGGATATTAAAAAACAGTGGTGAATCCATATGAAAATAAAACTCTTACTGATTTTCCATTGAGAATATGATGTTAAGCAAAAGCAAATAGTGCATTCAGTCTTCCTTAAGAACATCTAGCTGAATTAAAAATAATTGAACGGTCATTCTAGTAAAGAGCACAAATAGCAGCTCAGCTCTGGCTCGCACAGAATGATGACAAATAGCAGTACACTGACAGTTCAGTTATTGATGGCCATGAACCAGTATCCATTAAAAATAATAATAATAAATTCTTTAAGTTAGATTAGCCGATTCCTCTATCATTGTTCATAGAATCATAGAATTGCTTAGGTTGGAAAAGACCTTAAAGATTAAGTCCAACCACAACCTAACCATACTACACTAACTCTAATAACCCTCCGCTAAATCATGTCCCTGAGCATCACATCCAAATGGATTTTAAACACGTTCAGGGATGGTGACAACCACCTCCTTGGGGAGCCTATTCCAGTGCTTAACAACCCTTTCTGTAAAGAAATTTTTCCTGATATCCAACCTGTATGGGAACTGTTGAATCACGGCCTGAACCTCTGATTGACCACCTGAGGCGAGCACTGAGTCAGCCGCAGGGGCACAGGTGAATGCAATCTCACCTGAGTGACTGGAAGGGGTGGAGCATGGCTCCTCGACCCCATTTAAGGGCTGACTCTCCAGAAGGAAGGATCTCTATCTGGAGATCCTTTCTTCGGGAACTTTCCTATGAGCTGAGGATACCGGTAAGATCCTTATTCTACTCTTACTTTGTAACAACAGTTATTTCCATCCAATACTTCTTGCACTAGCTGTAACACCAACCCAAACTTACCCTGGTGCAACTTGAGACCATTTCCCCTCATCCTGTCTCCAGTGAGAAGAGACCAACCCTGCTCTCACTATAAGCACCTTTCAGATATTGGAAGAGAGCAATAAGGTCTCCCCTTCCTTTTCCCCAGACTAAACAGCCCCAGTTCCTTCAGTTGCTCCTTGTAGGAAATATTCACCAAGCCCTTAACCAGCCTTGTTGCTCTTCTTTAAACCTGCTCCTGTACCTCAATGTCCTTTTTGTACTGAAGTACCCAAAACTGAACACAGTACTCAAGGTGAGATCTCATCAGTATCAAGTACAGGGGTAGAATTACTTCCCTAGTCCTTCTCACCACACCATTCCTGATACAAGCCAGGATGCCATTGACCTCCTTAGCCACTTGAGCACACTGCTGGCAATTACTGTACGGGACCTGTTAGGTCATGGCTTGAACTGGTGATTGAGCACCTGTTGAAGGAGCATGGCTAGCCCAGGGAGCACAGGCAAATTGTTTGCACCTGTGCTCACCACATGACCAGAAGGGGGTGGAGCCACCCTGGGCATGGCACCAGCCATGGGGAAGAAAGTATCTCCTGGATCTAGGCTGGTTCCTGAGAAGGGGGGTTAGATATGTAAAGATCCCCTTCATTTGTTGGGTGAGTTCTGTATATGTGTATTAGCCTACCTGCAAATACTTTGTCTACTGTTGCAAAGAGCCTATCAGAAGCAATTTATCTGCTTTATGAGTGGAATGCTTGCAGCACTAGGCTGCACTGTTTAAAATTTCTGTGCTGTTTTTAAATTTAAGTTGGATCCTAAGAAGAGAAGTATAAAGGAGAATATGAGCCACTCATGAGATGTACTTGCCATGCAGTATTCTTCTCTAGCTGCTATCTGAGACCATGGTGCTGCACACCTTCATCTCTAGACTACTGACATGTACAGGGAGAGCAAGCAGAAGTAACACAGTTTTAGTTTCAGCTGTTCCTAGTGGGATTTAAGAGTGCAATTTAACAATCCGATGCATGTGATCACACCACACATGTATATTCATCCAAATATTGGAGTAAACACTGGCATAATTAGTTCTTTTGTTAATAGAGATAGAGCTAGAATTACTTATGGCAGTAACCTGCTTTCTTTCTTGTTGATGCTGTTCTTTCAACACAATGATAATGTAGTATTTTTAAGCATGGTTGGCAGTACTTAATTTGAGAAGATCTTAACAGTAGTAAAAGCCAAGGGAGTTGAGAAAACTGTCTATGGCTCAGATACAAAAGCCCTTCCTTTACTTTACTGAATTCATACTTAGAAATAGGGTGGTATACAATCTTATTATGTAAAAAATGACTTTTCATAGCAAAGTTTAAAAAGCAGAAAGAAAATGTGATTGTTGTGCTCTGTATCACTGATCCTACATAAATAGGGAAGCACATTCAGTTAATCTATTGTTCTAATATTTACCATTACTGTTGTAGTAACTGTGCTTGTCTTTAGAGAATATTGCATTGCACCATGTTATGCTATGCTATCACTTGTTATCTGTGGGCAAATATATCACTCTGTGACAGGTTGCAGTATAGTAGTAAACTGTCCAGCACAGGTCAGAAAATTGAGACATTTCAACCACAGAAAGATATAAGATCATTAATACAAAAATAAAGTACTGCATTTGCTACCACAAAACTGATTTAATATTAAGTGGAGATGTCTAGTTTATGAAAAATGTAAATGTATGGAAACAACAAACAAACAAAAATCTGCTGTGCTACATGATTATGGGCCTTCTTTATGACTTTGCTGCCAAACATAATCTGTCACTTGTTCTTATCATTCACACGCTTAAGAATTCTGTAAGTTAAGAGAAAATTCTTCAAGAGAGTGAAATATCTTAGAATCATAGAATGGCTTGAGTTAGAAGGAACCTTGCCCAGTACCTCATCCAATGTGGCCTTGAGCACTTCTGGGGATGGGACACCCACAACCTCTCTGGGCAGCCTGTGCCGGGGTCTCACCACTCTCAGTGAAAAAATTTCCTCTGACATCTAATCTCTTAAGTTTAAACTTAGTTTAAAACAATTCCCCATTGTACTGTCACTGTCTACCTACGTAAAAAAGTTGAAAAATAAGCTAGTAATGTAGATGCACCTGTCTGGATCTTAAGCCTTTTTCCTTCTTTAACAGCATCAATGTCCACTGCTAGGAAGAATTACATAACTTCTCGCCTTATTTTGTATATAGCAGTATCAAACAACTGTGTGCTGAAGTGAAGTTTAAATGTAAGTACACATGACGTGAAATTCTTGTGTGTGGAATCTGTTACAATATCTTAATTTCATAATTAGTATTGCATCTTAGCATTTACAAGAATACAGGCTTTTTTTACATGAACAGAGATATTCTTGCTATTCTTTTGAAAACTGAGCAGAAGTAAGAAGAGGAAGTTTCTACCTTTTCTTGTAAATTTAAGTTGATCTAGATTCCGTGTTCAGGGTAACCTGCTCAATGTGAATGAGGAAGCATAGGAACTCCCTCACTAGCCAATTGTATGGCTCATGTTTTCCATATCCTTGAGATTACATGGTAACGTAAAGATGTCTCGAAATTTTTATTAAAAGAATCCATTCTAGTTTGGCCAGGAGTAGATGTACAGGAAGAGAAAATCTTTTTTAATCTAGATTTATCTTCTGGATTTTTTTGTAGGTACTGATTCATCTTGTTATCCAGACTATAGCTTTTACCATACTTCGTGAGAGTAGACAAAGTGAATGTGGTCTTTTATATTTCCCCTAGATTCTTAGCTATATAGATTGTTACAATCAAAGAAAAAAAACTGTTCATTCTTTCTGAACATACTTTTTGTTTTGATATACATCATGCATAAATCACCAGTAAGTTGACTTCAGAAAGAACTATGTCTTAATGAGTCTAAATCTATGCTATCTTTATATAGCACTCAAATTTTATTCACAGAATTCCTTTTCTTAGAATTCTAGAATAGACTCCAAGTCCTTCCTAAACTGACAGTAGATATAGTGCTTTATGAGTAGCTTTGATGTGATCAGTGCTGAGTCTTGCCCTTTTGTCACTGTTTCTTGCTAGGATGTTGATGCCATCAAATTACACCAACATCATATACCATTCAATTTTTAATGTATTTTTTGTACATTGAGTCCTTGAAACATTATTTTCAAGTCCAGAGATCTGAAAGGTAGGAAATTGACTCAGTAGAAATTGTATTATTTCAAAGACTGTATAAAAAAGGTACTACTTTACCCCTAATGTTAAAATGTTTCCCCAGTCTTTCAAAAAAAAAAAAAAAAAAAAAAAAGTTAAAAAATAGACCAGCAGACATTATTTTACTTCTGCCTAATCATGTACTGCAGCAATACAAGTGCTCCAGGGTTTGCATTGCTGTTCTGTGTGTTCTTGTAGGTAGACTGGTAGGTCAGAGACAAAAGGCCAAGTGCTTTCATCCATGCAGGGAGTGCAAATTAGACAACAATACAGCCCACACAAACTGGAATTCTATTTTTGCAGTGCTAGAATATGTAACTTCTCTGTCCTATATCAACTAGATAGTATGATGGCAGAAGCTTTTAAAAATCCTGAAGTCATTATTCTCCTAGCAAGGGTTATGATAGAGTCACAACTGTGGGAAGCATTACTGAAACCATATGACTGTAATTTGTTAAAAGCTGGGAAAATAACAATAGTGACTTCCTTGTGTCATTCACTAATGAGCTCTAAAGGCACCATCTTCACATGCCTATCTTGGGTCCACTGCAAACAGCTTTGTACCTCCAAGTACCAGAGATTTTTTTGCATCAGTGGGTAAATAAAATGTTCAGGATCTCTAACTCCCTATATTTGAGAAAATCTGAACAAAATTTGATATCAAGGAGTTAGGACTGTTTAATTAAGACTGTACTGTTTTTTTACCCTTCAGGTGCCAAAGGTTCCTACTGACAGTTCAGTAGCATGAAATGGCAGCTCAGGAACAGTTATCTTGTTTATTTTGAAATATTAAAACACTACTGAAGGAATCAACGAACTGCAGTGTGTTCTTTCCTTTTCATAGTGTGTGGTAGTAATGCAAGTAGTGATCCATGGGGGTGCATACAGTCCATCAGATCTATTTTCAGCACTCACAGTTCCACAAATTTCAGTCTGACATAAATTTCTTACAGTCTGTTGGCATAGTTAGTTTCAGACAAAATCTGGCTTGCTTTTCTCATAATCTGAACTGACTGCATAGGAGCAAGTGCTGTTCCAGACACTATTTAGATGTATTAATAGAGAATGGTGATTCAGCAAAGGAAGCCTAGCTTCTCAGCAGACGTGTTTAGTTCAGCACGATGTCACAACAAAGTAGATACATAGCATTGGCCTCAGAGCTTTTATGCATCAAGACTTGTAGCAGCACAAAGTCATTCTTTTTGGCCTATCACTAGGTATGTTCAAATATTCCTGGCTTTAAAAATGCTTTAAACATTTGAATAACCATATCTGCCTACAATAATTTCTTACTAGATAAGATCATACCATTTACATGCATGTCTTTGAATAATGATTTTGAGATCTTTGATCCAATTGGTGTCAGGTGGTGGATTTCCACAGATGTCATGGCTAAGGAGTTAACTAAATACTAGTAAAAATGGTCATTTATGCAGTCACTGCATTTATGTTCTGTGACACCTGTTTCTGGAAGGCACTTAGGAGAACTTTCAAGTGGTCTTCTGTCAATAATTGATTGTAACATCTCAAAATCATTCTAATCCCTGCCTTTCTCTACTTCAGAGAAATCATGGCTGTGATAAAATGAGGGAGGGAAAAGGTGAAAGTTTCCCAAAGCAATTATGGTTTGCTTTTCACTGAGCTGTGACACTTTTCTCTAGGCCTATCATAGGTAGTGAAGTAATTACTATGAGAACATGAAAGAATTTTCCAACATCATGAACATCACCTTTAATTTCCTTCTTGTGATTAAGCAAATTATTTGGAGGTTAAAATTCCAGAAAACTAATTAGGAGCTGGCACAGTGGAAGCCAGACTTGAACATCAGGGGATGTCTTCTGGAAATTACATCTTCTGGGAATTTCTAATGATCTGGTGCTACTGATGAGAAATAGTTTCTGGAGGTTTTTGCATCTGTTTTCTGTAGCAGACAACTTTTGTTAGCTGTTTCCAGTTTAGGAAGTACTTACTGTCTTCAGCGACTGTTGATAAGGGCATACTGAACACCAGTGTTACTCAGCTGTGGATGGAGTTCATAGGATGTCTTAGGTAGGAGGAGACCTTAAAGATCATCTTGTTTTCTCCCCCCCTTCTGTGGCAGGGTTGCCAACCACTAGATCAGCCTGCCCAGGACCTCATCCAACCTGGCTTTGAATACCTCCAGGGACAGGACATCAACAACCTCTCTGGACAGCCTGTTCCAGTGCCTCATCACTGTCTGAGTAAAATATTTCTTCCTAACCCAAATCTCCCCTCTTCTAGTTTAAAGACATTCCTCTTTGTTCTATCACTTCTAGACTGTGTAAGAAGTCAGTTCTATTCCTGCTGGTAAGCTCCCTTCAAGTGTTAGTAGGCTGCAGTGAGGTCTCCCTGGAGCCTTATCTTAAAGCTAAACAAGCCCAACTCTCTCACTCATCCTTTCCTCATAGGAGAGGTTCTGCAGCCCTCTGATCAACTTTGTGGCACTCCTCTTGACCCGCTCCAACAGTTCTGCATCCTCCTTGTGCTGAGAGTGTCAGGCTTGAAGGCAGTACTTCAGATGGAGCCTCAGGAGGGCAGAGTAGAGACAGATGATTACTATGATAATTTATTATCAGAGTGGTGAGGTGCTGGAACAGGCTGCCCAGAGAGGTTGTGGATGCCCCATCCCTGGAGGTGTTCAAGGCCAGGTTGGATGGGGTCTTGGGCAACCTGGTCTAGTACTGAATGTAGAGGCTGGGGGGTTGGAGCTTAATGATACTTGAAGTCCCTTCCAACCCAAGACATTTTATGATAATCACCTCTCTCTTGCTCTTGGCCACCCCTCTTTTGATGCAGCCTGGGATATTGTTGGCCTTCTGGGCTGCAAGAGTACACTGCTGGCTCATATCCAGCTTTTTGTCCACCAGAACCCCCAAGTCCTTCCCTGCATGGCTTCTCTCAGTGTGTTCTCTGTCTGTAACTGTATCTGGATTGCCCTGACTCAAGTGCAGCGGCTTGCACTTGGCCTTGTTTGAGTCTCATCAGAGTCTCGTGCCCAATTTTTGAGCGTGTCTTGGGCCCCTCTGGATGGTGTTTCTTCTATTGTGTCAGCTACACCTCCCAGCTTGGCATAATCAGAAAACTTGCTGAGGTTAGACTCAATCCCATTTTCTGTGTCATCAATAAGGGTGCTGAAGAGCACCAGTCCAAGACAAATCCCTGAGGGATGTAACTCTTGACTGGCATCCACCTGAGCATAGAGCTATCAATAAAAATCCTCTGGCTACAACCATCCAACCAGTTCTTTAATGATCTAATAGTCCAGCAGTCGAATCCATCTCTCTCCAATTTAGGGATAGGGATGTGATGTGGGACCATGTCAAAGGCATTATAAAAATTCAGGTAGATAATGGCTGTTGCCCTTCCTTCTTCCACAGATGAATAGAAAGCTGGAAATGGCTTTCCATAGAAAGCCATCAGACTGGTCAGGCATGACCTGCCCTTGGTGAAGCTGTACTGGCTGTCTTGGATCACCTTCACAGCTTGCATGTGTCTTAACATCTCTTCCAGATGACCTTTTCTGTGATCCTTCCAGGTGCAGACATGAAGCTTACCAGCCCTTAGTTCCCTGGGTCTTCCTTTCTCCTTTCCTTGAATATGGGAATGATGTTTCTTTTTCCAGCCAGTGCAGACTTTGACAGCGTTAATTTTTCAAATATGATGGAGAGTTGTTTGACAACCACATCACTCAGTTCCTACTGAACTCCAAGATGCATGTCATCTGGTCCCATAGACCTGAATGCATTGAACTTCATGAGATGGTCTCAGACTTGCCCCACTCTTACACTGGGAGAGATTTTTTTTTTCCCTCAGCTCCTGCTTAGAAGTTTGATGACACGAGAGGTGTGAGAAACCTGACTAAGAGCTCATCCTTCTTCATGTCTGAGGAAGCTAGCTCCTCTTTTCATTTATTGGAAGGGGTACGCTCTTCCTTTGCCTGTCTCTTTTCTTCAGTGTATCTAAAGAATCCTTTACAGATTCCTTTTTATATCCCTTGTCTCATTCAATTCCATTTGCATCTTGGCTTTCCTGACTCCATCTCTGCACATCTGGACAGCATCCTTATATTCTTCCTAGGCCACCTATTCCATCTTCCACTGATTATACTTTTCCTTCTTTTCCCTCAGCCTGACCAACAGGTCCTTGCTTAGCCATGCTGATTTCCTGCCTCATCTGCCTGATTTCTTATTCTGGGGAAAGAAGACCTCTTGCATTCATGGAGAGGCATCCTTAAAGTGTTGCCAGCTCTGCTCTGTTCCTTCGTCTCTAAGGACAATTTGCCAGGGAATCTCATCCAACAATGCCTTAAACAGCCTGAAGTTTGCTCTCCTAAAGTGCAGTGTCCTGACTCCATTCTTTACCAGGCCCATGTTCCTCAGGATCACAAGTTCACCCAAGGCATGGTCACTACATCCCAGGCTGCCACTGGTCTTAACTTCTTTTATGATCTCTTTTGTGTTAGTGGGCACCAGGTCCAACAGTGCTTCACCTTTGGTGAGCCTGTCCAATACCTGAACCAGAAAGTTGCCATCAATGGACTCCATGAGTCTCCTGAACTGCATGCAGCTGTTGTTCTCCCAGCAGATATCCAGGTGGTTGAAAACCCCCATTAGGATGAGAGCCTGTAAGCGTGATGCCTCTTGCAGCTGAAGTAAGAAGGCCTTGTCAACAGGCTCCCCTTGATCAGCTGACCTGTAGTAGACACCAAACCACCAGATGCCCTTTTTTAGTCCAGTCTCTAATTTTAACCCACAAGCTCTCAACACTGTTCATGACTCAGGGGCAGCTCTTTACAGCCTATCCTCTTAACATGGCATTTCTCTCATCCATCCTACCTAGGCTATCCTTTCTAAAAAATTTCATAGCCCTCACTCATGATATTTCAGTTATAGAAATCATCCCACTTTATTTCCTCGATAGCAATAAGTTCATAGTTTTCCAATTGCACAATAGTTTCCAGTTCCTCCTGTTTGTTTCCCATGCATGCATTGGTATAGAGGTGGTGCTTCAGCTGCATTACCTTTTTGGATGAGCCATCCCAAAAACCTCTGGGAAAAAAATCTGAGATTTTCCCCCATTGCTTCTTAAAGTGGTGTGGCCATCCACCTATCACCAATAGTACCCACTAAATGATATCCCTCAGTACACCATCTAAACATTTCTTGAACACCTCCAGGAATGGTGACACCACCATCTCCCTGAGCAGCCTTTTTGAGCACCTGACCACTCTCTTGGATAAAAAATATTTCCTAATGTCCAACCTGAACTTCCCCTGACACAACTCGAGATAGTTAAATGGGAGAAGAGGCTGACTCCCACCTCATCACAGCATCCCTCCGGGTAGTTGTAGAGAGAAAAAAGGGTCACCCCGAGCCTCCTCTTCTCCAGGCTGGACTGCAGCTCATTCAGCCACTCCTGCTCCTGGCTCCGTGCCCATTGTATCAGAGCTACTGCTATGAAGAAGGTAATGGCACCCACCAGCTCTTCAGTGACAGAAATTTTGTTGCCCCATGTAAGCGATTCCTTGCTTCAATGTGGAATATGGCTGCACTAGAGCTGTCCACCTGCAGAGAAATGAGGTGGTAGGGAGGAGCACAGTAACAGAAGATTGCTGGTAGTTGTTGCATTGGGAATTGGAATTTGGTGTCTAAGGAATGAGAAAAGCCTGGAGCCTTTATTCAAGACAGTGTAGGATTACTTAGGACAGTGCAGTGATGCTGCTGGTACACCAGAGGGCATGGTTCCCAGCATCAGCCAGAAGTTTGGTCCTCTGGGTGCATAGCCACAGTGGAGTCTCAGGGGTAGGCTGCGGGCAGTGCTGGCTTCTCTCCCCACTGAGACTAGGGTTGATAACAGCCTAATCTGTGAGGGTGTGCTCTGGATGAGTGAAAAAAACGGGTGAAAAATCGGTAGAAAAGGTAAGCTGATTGTATCAAAGGAGGAAGTGCAACTGCAAGTTTTGTTCAAAGGAGCAATGAATGGAGACTTCCAAGGGGGGGGGGAACATGTTGGGGAGCTCTTGTACACAGCAACCCACAGAGAACCGTTTTGTTTGTTTGTTTGTTTTGTTTTGTTTTGTTTTTGTCTGCAGACAGAAATAAGAATACTGTCCTGGCAATAAATGAGAAGGAACTGTTAGAAGAGGCATCAGACCCAGATAAATCTTATATGCACATCAGAAGGAAAAGGTGAGTGTTGCAGGCTTTTCCTTTAGGAGATACTGATGTTTTAGGTGTTTTGCTGCTCTCTAAGGCTCAAACCAAGAGTGCTTTGGAGACTGCCAAGAGCTTATCTAACCCTTGGATTAAGACTGCTTGTTAGTTGGCTGCTTACGTACCTGGTTAACATCAAGACTGTGGAGTCCTAGAAGTGAGGACTGTGGGCAAGAGGACTTACTTGCTACTCCCATTGACCTTACTGTTGAGGAGCGTTAGTAGTTTCATGTTTAAAGTTAACGTCCTGATGCTTAGTCACTGTAGACAAGGCTTTGGCTTGTATGATAACAGAACTCCGAATAATGAGACTGCTGTCAAATAAATCCCAAAAGCAGCAGAAGAGTATCTCTGCTATTGTTTGCAAACATAGTAGGGAAGAGTTTGAACTGGGTTGTTTGGAGAATGGTTATGGAAAACTGAAAGGTGAAAGAAGGAAGGGAGGGAAGGTAGGGAAATATCTGGGGATTACTATTCTTATAGATGTGCTTGCACTTCACCTTTGAAAAGGCTGTAGCTGAGAATCCAGCTCAGATTCCTGCACCCAAACATATGCAGCATGGGAAACAAACAGGAGGTATTAGAAGTCAGTGAGCACTTGTGCAGCATGATTTCATTGAGATGTTGCGGGAGGTTGCCTTGAATATCAAAAGGGATCAGGAAAACTTCGATCTTAAAGGACAATATCCTCAAAGCACAAGAACAAACCATTCTCCTGTTTGAGCAGGTGTGGCAAAAGGCCACAAACTATGGATAAGCAAGGAGCATCAAATGAAGTTCAATCAAAAAGAAACAGCACAGAAGGTAGAAACAGGGATGGACTTCCCTGCAATGTATGGAGATGAGAAGTAAGGGAGCGTGGCAAGGAGACATCACACAGGTTTATTTCTGGATATCAGTAAGGAAGACTTCAAAACAAATGGCATAATAAAATAGCTGTTCTAATAAGCTGTAATAAAAAGAAAAATTAGATAGCAAGAAAATCTTGCGTTTGCTTCAGAGGCTGGGAACAGTGCATTCATGCAGCATTAGATGACTTTTTCCCATGGCCTACTACACAGATACTGCCCTTGAAGAGATGTTCACATTTCTTAGTCCTCTGAGCTGAGGACAAACGAAGGAGACTCCATAAGTAATGCCTCCTGTATATTTCTGTGCAAACTACAACAGGTACAAAGAACACAACACTATTTGATAGAACAAATTCTCAATTACTAAACACTATTTTTCAACATAGTCGCCACTGTTAGCTATGCATTTTCACCAGCAATGAACAAAAGTCTGTATGCAGAACTTGTAAAAAAAAAAAAAAATCTGCATGGCCATCTGGAATGTGGATTTTCTTTTAACACACAGCTGAATTGCAACACCCACTGCCTAATTATGCTCACATCCGCTTTTTGTTCTCCACAAATGTTCAACAAGTGTCAGTGAATATCAGTGCATGCCATTTTTTTTTTCCACATGGAGGAATTTGACTACACACCTTCATTTCCATGTCAGATGCTGTTTTGTCAGGCTGTCCCTCTGCTGCCCTCTGTTGCACTGCAACAAAATATAAGGGAGCGCTGGTGGGAAGGTTCAGCCTCTCCTGACATCACCAACATCTGTCTCTGCTGTTGTGGGACAAGCTAATAACTTAAGAGGCATTACTTTCAGAGTAGCCTTCATACATATCTGTTCACGTTAAAGATACACCTCTGAATGATAAGAGAGAGCAGTCTAGACATAATCCCAATCTTGTCTAAAATATTGGCGCTACTGAAATAGGAATTACCCATTGGATATTCAGTGCCTTGGGACATCATCAGAGTCTATATTGTTGATGCTTCATGGATGAGCACAACCCACGATAATTTTAACTCAAAACTGCTCAGAGCTGCTCTTTGCACTGGTTATGTTTCTGTTACAGATTGCTGCACTGTTGTTTCAGAGAATTATTAAAGTCAATTATTGCCAGAATCAACAGAGGAAAATGTAAACAACAGTTCATTAACATTTTCTCTCCTTGTTATAAATTTTCTTGCTTTGGTGTAGAAAACAATTGGAAATCTAAATCTCTGGTGTCTACTGTTGGCCTGTATGATGAAGAAAATAATGTTCTGCTTTTACACAACTACAAAGGATGGCAGCCTCCTCCAGTGTATTTGGGTGGTGAATATTTTTTGATGGAGTTCTTTTGGATACATTAACCAGATATTTTTCTACCTATAGTCATACATATCTGCTTAGACTATATAGAGACCCTTTGTGTAGAACACCTACAACACAAATTTTTCCAGGTACAATCTCATGGGTGCAAAGGGAGAAAATAACCTCTTTCCTCCCTTTGCTGAAAGCATGTTGAGCAACAAAGCTAAGTGCATGCAGGAATACTGTGTTGCTTTTAGAGGACTTCCTGGTTTTAGGTTATACACAGAACACACCAGGAGTATGTGTGCAAAGACGTCTTCTTTCTTTACAAGGATATAGACACTACTCCTGCAGATTTCACTGAATCAATATTCATTATTGCTTTTCTTTTCATCTGAGCTAAACAGAAAGATATTAAATGATCTACGCACCCTGTACTGTGGAATATTATTTCTTTAGTTAGGGTGACTGAATTCTGACATAATTTCACACCCACTGTGGTTTTTACTCCAAAATATGGCTGCTCTTTCCATTCAAATACCTTATCACTTCAGCAATTTTGTTAAAGAGATCTTGAGCGTGTTTAGTAGATCTTTTAAATGTTTGACTCACTCTGCTATTTGAATGGAAGATGAGAGATTCAAGGAGGTAACCTATAAGTCAGTTAAGGAAGAAACTGTAGTTACTGTTCTTGAAAAAACTATGAAATCTGTGCCAGTTTCAATCTTGAATTTATTGTAGAATATATTGTCTTAATCTATCAGATTGGGTTACATTGTGCTGCCAAGACACAGTCTTGTAAGAATTCATTTCCCTTTTTATTTTTCAGGTTTTATTCAAAAAAAGTACAAATACTTGCTTGCTAAATGGCGCACTGCTTTCATTAAATTGTGAAGTGTCTCTATGAAAGAAAAAGTATTGGAATATTTAATAGATTCATAGCTGTGTAAAGAGCTAGAGAAGCTTGGACTGATCTTCAAGTGTATGACATTCAGATGAACATCAAGTATGTCAGATTTCTATTTCAAAAAGTCTTAGTTCATCTAACCCTCGGTGCCTTAAAGAGTGAAGACATGTTTTTCACTCTTTAAGCCCAAAAAGGGTAAGAAGTTGTTTTGAAGTCTGGTAGAGCTTTTTAGGTTTAGATTTTATTACTGCTTATTTGGATGAAAACAATAGCAAAAAATAATCACTGGTATATTCTTGGGACAAACTCAGCAGAGGAGACAATGCTTAAAAACATACAAACTCATACTCATCAATGAGTTATTTTGTGAAATTAGGCTGTAACCAAATCCTATGGAATTTATAGTCTAAGGATATTCCATATATATATAATTGTAGGTAGAAAAACATCTGGTTTGTGGATCCAACGAAGTGCAGCAAAAAATAGTCACGGCAAAACTGAACTGCTTCTAAAGCAATAGATCTGTGTTAGGTGATAGATTTCTTTTGGTCCCATTTATTTATGCTTTAGTTTCAGACTCAGAAATTAATGTTCAGATCCATTCTCCTGAGTTGTGTAAAGGACAGGGGTTCTTCCAGTGACATCTGAAAGATACTGAATATCTTGACAAGGTGTTAATCAAGGTCATGTTCTGCTAAAGCTATTCAAGTCTGTGCTGGGGACCCACACTCTGATCTTTGTATAATAGCCCAAAGCTCTGGCATTCAATAATCATTTTTCAGTTTCATCTGTGGTTATATATAGGCTTGTACTGTGATGAAGCAGACCAGTATTTCACTATGGTTAAGCTTCATTTGCCTTGAGTTGTTTTGACAAGTTAAGCAGCAATCCATAACTAACTGTGTTTTTTCAAGATCATAACTTACTTTAAAGTCATGATTTTGTAAAGGACAGAAAAAGGGGCAAAATAAATCTCTTAATACAAGGTGGTGAATGGGTGAGAAGACAAAGTGCTCAACTCTCCGGCATGCTAATTTTCCAAACCGCTGTCCTGCTGTCTACTGCATTTGTAGTGTATCATCTGTAATCAAGTTATAGATAACTTAGTACAACAGGTAAAATACATACATATATCTGAAATAGTATTGCTGTCCTTGTGAGAATTTTTCCTTCAGTTATGAAGTTGGTTATCTGCCTTCAGTTTAAACTGAGTTTAGTTTGAACTTTGAAATTTTGTAACCTGAAATAAGCTTGGAGAAAGGTAATAAGAAAAGCAAGAGAACATAAATTAAAGAATTTGTTACTTTCCCATAATGGCAATTCAATAACTTCATAAGAATTACTTAATCTTACATCTGTCAAAGGTATCGATATATACTTGCTTTTAAACATCGTGCATATAGAAACTGCTGATATCCAGGAACAGAAAGATTAAAAACACATGCAAGTCTTTCCTAGATTTACAAAAAAATAAAAAATAATAAT
>PPHD01007048.1:0-23634 GCA_002909625.1 Bambusicola thoracicus
TAATTTAATAAAAGTTGTTATTAAAAAACAAAAAGCAATCCTGTTTAGATGCACAGCCTGGTGCCAGATGTAGACCTGCGGCAAGGCACCTCAACTGCAGCCCCTCTGGGGAACATTCCCAGGTACAAAGCAAGAGTTCTACCCTGGGAGCGGCTCTATGCGGCCACACACTTATTTTGTTGCGCCCTGTTAAAGAAGTGACCCACATACGCTGCTCCTGGGAGTGTGCTGGAGAAACTGATAACAGAGCCATTCTCCTGGCACACGTTGGATAGGATGCAGCAACACTGACTGGTAATTTTGCCCTAAGAGAACAGAGCTGTATCTCGATTTAAATAACGCCAAGATCTCTCTCCTAGTATTTTATTTCCTGAAGATGATTGACTCAACTTTCTGATCAAGAAAAACGCTTGTAAGCTCGTCCTGAACACTGCTATTGAAAAAAGCATTTCAAAAGGAAGAGAAGTCCACACGTTGTCCCCAAGGCCCATAGAAATAAAGTAATAAAACCCACAACAATCTAATGATGATAACAAGGTATCACGATCCAATCATTCAAGCTTATCTCTACGGAGTATTACCATATGTGAACCAACAGCAGCAGTGTATGTGCAGGCATGCTACTGATCCTGCTCTACTTTCTCCACTACAGTGATGGCAATTCAAAACCCATCTCACAGTTGATCACTCTTTCAGACATTTGATGGAAAAGAGAAAAACATGGTTTCCTTTCTTTCCTTTCTATGTCTTTCAGCTATAGCACACTGGATGGAAGCAAACAAACATGCTCCGACAAAACTGAAGCTGTCTCTCTCTCTCTCTCTCTCTCTCCAGGTCTGAGGCAATGAAATCAGGACATGCAGAGGAGCCTGCTTGTTTTTAGAAAACAAAACCACACACACACAGCTTGGCTGCACTCAGCTCCTCCAGCCCACAGGCTGCAGCGGAGCCCAGCCATGCCTATTCCCTCGCCATCCCACCCCTTGCCCAGGACAGGAACGCTCAGGAATGCTCTGCCTCCCCCGCACGCAGCCGGAGGTCCGGGTGGTCGCAGGGTGTGCGAAGGACGCACGCAGCTCTGCTTTTCCTGCCTTGCACAATCCCGTCCATAACCAGGTGTCTCTCCCTTCCTTACACACTGACAGAATTGCCTTTCGAAGCCGGGCCAGACTGATTTTTTCCCCACAAAACTGCTGCAAAATCTGCATCTATTATTTTCTCACAGCTCCTGGGGTCATTTTCACACCAACTAAGTGAAGGATGCTTCTTTCAGAAAGCTAAAATGCAATAAAATGTAGTTGTCGTTGCAACCCTCCTCAGTCTCAGAGGCCCAGCATAAGTGCACAGCAACAACACGGCCGCTAAATGATGCATCACTCATAGCTTGAAGCAATAAACCAGAGCACTCTGCCAGCCAAGAGCTACCAGGGAGCGTGCTGTGGCTGAAGCAGACGGGGTCAGCCACGGAGGAGCTCCATTCTCCCTTAGGCCAATGACTGTCAGTGGTGCTGGGCCACACCTCGCTGCAAACTATTTTTAAGCATTGAGGAACGACTCAAAGGCACTCAGACATCCTTGAGAACGAGGCCGAGCCTCTTAGAGAGGAAAGAAAGGAGACAGTTAAGGGGGAGAAAAAAAATAAAAGAAGAGGAAGAGACAGTGCCGTATAGAAACCGAAAAGAAATCAGATTTCCTCACAAGTTGCAATGGAAGGTCTGATAGGACACTGCTTATTTTATCTTCATGTTATTAAACGGCAGAACAGTTTTGCACTCGTCTGACTCAGTATGTGTGTGTCCCACCCCTCACCTCTGATGAGCAACCAGGAGTTAACAAAAATAGACCTCAGCATTTTTATATGGATATTCTCAAAGCGGTTCCTGTGCCAAAGCACTCTGATGACTCCTTCAGAATGGCTGTGCACAGCCTGCTGAGAAAGTCTCTGTTTCCATCCTCAACAAGAAATCAAAGAAGAAAAGAAAGCCTACATCAGGTATAGGTCAGTGTTACACAGCTCTCCAGGTAAGCTCGGCTGTGAGCCCTCAGCTCCCCGCAATACTGCCCAGTTTTTAAAGCTGCTCCTGAATGGATCATCAGGAAATGTGCAGAAGCTAAGGGCTGACAGAAGCTTGCTGCGGGTACAGGAGTCTGAATACAAGTGAGCCGTGAGCTGCATCGCCTGCTAAGCACAAGAAAGGAGAAAGCTCTGGAGATCCCCTATACTTTTTTGCCCTACTGAAGTGGGGCGACTTAGAAGCGAACGCTTCAGCCCAGCACTCCTTTGTCCCAACCACGCTGAATACACAGGTTGTATCAGCACAACTTCTATTTGCTACAGTGCTTATTTGCATCTGGAAAAAACATTTCCAAAGACTGAAGAGTCGTCACAAATTAAGAACCGACAGCTGTAGCTACTCCGTCAGCTAGAAGGAACTGATAACACTATAAAAAGCTGTATTTCAGTCAGAACACACTTCCTTTTTAAATGGAAATTCTCCCAGCAAGCAGCTCATTCACCACACTGCAATAATTGTATCAATCTAAACAGTTCCAGTTTCTCTCTGATAAAAATAAGGTCATACCAGAGGACCCTGATAAGTAATTCAGGTAATTCTCCCCCTGCTCTTTATCCATCAGCCAAAGAAATTCCATCACAAGTTTAACACTTTCTACTTAAGCAGTAACCGGCTCTATTTTGAAACATGAGTTCTCTGCGGTCCTTACCTGTTTGAGTACATCCAAAATGAGCTCGTTAAAGACTTCATTAATCGCCATGGAGACGGTCTGGCGGTCCATGCCCTTACTGAACTGCCCGCTCCCGATGAGCTCGATCAGCTCCCACGCAGAGAGACCCTCCCGGCTGGTGTTGAGGGCAATCTTGTAGAGGTCAAACTGCTCCTGCTGCCAACCCGCTCCCATTGCTTCCGTCAGCTTTTTAAGCAAGTATTCAATCTGTAGGGAAACACAAGCAAAAATTCATCACTTTCAGCAGGCGTGGAAATCACGAGTCTCCAGAGAAGCACGGTTTATAGTGCTGAAACTCCTCAGAGCTGCGTTTCCCATTTAGGCACCAACACGTGCACCGCTCACTTAGCAAAGACTACAGGACCCAGCAGCCTTCTGCCTCAGCTGAACTGCTGACGGCCAGCCCCACCTGCAGCTTCTCCCTTCAGCACAAAGAAATGAATCATAAACCCGCGAGCCTCTTCTACCCTCAGGTTCCTACAGGACACCGACCTTCCCTACAGCACCTTCCAAGCCAGCGCGGCTGAGGTGTGAGAAAGCAGGAAGCTTCAGAAAGGGTTTGTGGAAGAGGAAAAGCAAACAGATTACAAACAGTAAACACAGTAAGGTCACCACAGCTTGGACAAAAGAAACGAAGACCCGCTGGCATATGGCCACGTCTCAGTCTTCGCCTGCGCCCCCACCACTGCACACCAGCTTGGCAGAGGCAGCAAAAAAAGCAGAACACCTATTTTTCACCTCTGCTGTTATTGTTTCCAGAATGAACTCTCCTTTTCCTTTCGTCTTTCATCATCCTGTACACATTACCGCAGTGTAATGCTTCCAATAGCTGCTCAAAATAAACACGGGAATATAAAGCGGGAAAGAAAGTCGGGTGTGTTTTGTAGTTGGTTTTGCAGCACATTACTGTTCATTCACTCTTTAAACACCGCATGTTTTGAAACTAAGCCTGCCTACAGCTTTAGCACAGGCAGAACGTTAACGGCTCATCAAGAAAACAATTAGTGAGAGTCTTTATGCAAGGAGCTCTGCGCAACAAAGCAAAAACCGCACTTCTGCATTTCTTTCAGCGATGCAGACAACACGAAGCAGAGCTCAGCCCGGCTGTGCACGCAGACCGAGCGCCCGCCACCTCCTGCAGCTCCGGGCGCGGTGCGCTGCTCCCTCACCGCCTGCGGCCGCAACACGCGCAGTCGGCACCGCGTCCACGGAGCACAGAGTGGAGGTGCCTCATTGAGAGCAGCAGAGAGTCCTAGAATGGCCTGGGTTGAAAAGGATCACCATGATCATCCAGTTTCAACCCCCCCGACACAGGCAGGGTCGCCAACCAGCAGACCAGCTGCCCAGAGCCACATCCAGCCTGGCCTTGAATGCCTTCAGAGATGGGGCATCCACAGCCTCCTTGGGCAACCTGGGAGGCAGTGACCAAATGCTTTCCAGGACTTCGTGTTTTGGTTTTCCGCTGATGTTGGTCTGCAGCGCTGGAGAGCACAACACAATTCCTCCTAGGACTGAGAAGGCCGGCAGGGAGCCCCAGGGGTTTCCTCGGCAGAAAGCATGAACTGCTACACTACAGTTTGGTCAGCTCTCAGCCAGCCCAGCGCCCGGCACAAGAGGTTTGGCAGCACCACAAAACACGGACACGTCTCTCCTCTTCCCCCCCAGCACACTTCCCTGCAAGGACCCAGCTCGGATGTGCTTTGGATGCGGTACACACGTGGATACCGCAGCTTCCCTCCCACAACCAGAGCAGGCAGATCCCTTCCTTCCCTGCACATCTGCCATCAGGAAACACCCAAGGGTGCACCAGGAGGCACTCCCCTGGCAAAGCTGAGAAGTGCCAAACCTGGAATTCATCCCACATGCAACTGTTCTTAGATTTCTGTAGCGGCCAATTCCTTTAAAGTATGCTTTACTGGTTTTCCCTTCCTAGCACCCTTGTGTTAAAGGAGCAATCCAATGGTTTTGAGCATCAACCAGCACAAATCCTCAGCACTCGGTTAAAAGCAGAAAGCAGCTCAATTCCGACCCCCAGACAAGTTTTATAGGCAGGAAAATTAAAAAACAAAAACCCCGTGCTTTCAAAGCATGCAGGATTACTTCAGAACAAACCTCCTTGAGGCCCTGAGGAGCAGAAAGGCCAACCAGCACTGGGGCAGCTTTTCCCCACGCTGCAGCACAGCCTGCCCCCAGCAGGGGCTCTGTGCAACCACTCGGGCTGCAGGTAAAGCAGAGGCTGCAGTAAGGAAGACTCAACTAGGAGGGCGCGAGACCTGCCAAGGTGCTGGGCGGTCTGCCAAAGAAGTAAGGCAGAACAGAACGCATATAATATGGCTATAACGTGTTATCAGGTTACGCGCTAAAACAGATGGAACAGATGCAAACATTTAAGGCTGCTCACCTCCTCTCTACAAGTCACTATCATCACCACAAATATCCCAAATCCCATTCAAGTACGCAGAGTGTATTTTAAAATGCATTAACTCCATGTATCTCACATGTTGCATTTTTGCATGTTGCAATCTAAACGGTGTCAGAATGTATCCTCCATTCAGAAGAGCGTGGCTAACCCAGGTCACACACAGCTTTTGTCAGCCCTCAGTGCTGGGGTGGGGCACGACCAGGGAGGAGCGCGAGGGAAACACGGAGAAGTAAGCTGGATCTGGCCAATATGGAAGCGAACAAGAGGCCATTCATCGTGGGCTCAAATGAGGAACCTCTGCGAGCCAACGACATTTCCCCTCCTCCCCAAGGAGATGTGTGAGCTCAGCAAATAACTGACAAGTTAAGGCTGCTGGCTCACACACAATCTGCCCTTGTGGTTAAAGAGTAGTGTTGAAAAGCAAATGTGAAGCAATGTTTGCTGCTGTTCTGACGGGGCCTTGCCCACTCTGAGGGTTTTGCTTCAGGACTAACGCTGCGCTCACCGCTGCACTCCACGCTCCGCAGCGCAGAAAACCAGTCCCATTCCAAACCAGCTTTTCAGCCAGAACTCTGCCAGCAAAAAACACAAAGAACATAAAGCTCAGAGGCTCTTTAACACGAGCTTTGCAGCCTGCCCAGCATCTGCTCTCAGGGGGCAGCTGTTCTTCTCCCACACTTGCAATACCTATTTGCTTTCCACTTCCAGGTACCCCTGGCACAGTTCTCCACAGGAAAATAAGCTTCACAAGCGTTTCACGTATTTTTCTGATACATAAGTGGGTCTCTTAGAGGAGGAAAAAGGAAAAATGATGTCAAGGAGGCTTTCATGCCCAACAGAGCATGGCAGACAAGGCTATTCTGGTGCGTGCTATTCAAATTGGGTTTGTGATATTAATAGTGCGGACAAAAAAATCCAAGCTGTATGCAGTTCTGTAAAAGTAAGGTGGCAGCAATCGTGGCCCATTTCACAGCCTTCATCAGCTCCTTTCCACACCCCATCACAACAGCACACACTCTCAAACCAAACATCCAACTTTTCCTTTCCACTACCACCAAAAACCCCCATCTTTGAATTCATTAAACTTCACAGATAATAACTCCTCGGGATCAATAGTCGGTGAAAACAGATCCCCACACACAGAGCTTTCAGTCCAGTTACATCAGTTTTGATTTTACTTCTGAATTGCTGAGGGTCAATTCCCGATATATCATCCATAGCATCAGATGCCGGCATACAGAACACGGAAACAGAAGAGGTCACAGAACACTCCTGCAGGAAACATCTCCAGAAGAATCACTACTGGCAGCTCCAGACTTCCACCTCCCGTCACCTCACTATCAAATGCACAGCAAAACCACATAAGATCCAGAGCCTCTTTGTCCCAGGTGGGAGGATTAGAGACATCACACATGAATGCAGTGACGACCAGAGGACGAAGAGAAGGCGACTACACAAATCGTGGTTCCTTAAGAAAGCAGCCCTAAAAAGCACAGACAGGAAGTACACAAGGCTTGCTTAAAAGCCATTACGCGAGCACCGCGTTACAACAAGAGCGCACCACCCGCACTGCACCTATCTGCCAGTTTCACCATTGGGGTGGCCCAGGAACACGGTAACCACACGCTGCAGCTCTCAGGCGATAAAGCATTCCCAAGACTGCAGTCACATGTCCAGAAATGAGAAAGGGGAAGTGTTAGGAAACCTTCTCATACAACAGAAAACGTCTGGTTAAACAGTACCCGACCGAGTCTGACAACTAAAACAGGAGGCGTAAGGAAATCTCATGACACATCTGAAATATTTTTCCTTTTACGGCCGCAGCACTCCTCACCTCTCTTCCTTTTGTTTGCAGCTCCTCGTGGAGGAGGTCAGCCCTGGGAGGGCTGAAGGAAGCACACATTTCAATGCCTGCACTACAGACAGCCGAGTGGGAGCACCCGGTGGGGAATGGGAGCAGCTCTCCTCATGCTCTGCTCTCAGACCAGGAGGCACACAGCTGCTCACTAAAGCTCTGCCCACTGCACACTGCTGCCATCAAACCAGAACTGTGTCAATTCTGGAGACCGTCCACCACAAACAACTTGAATTTGAGCAAACAAAATACAGCATTGTTTTCCTCCAGTCTGCCTTCACTCAGCTTACAGAAATACTGTACCTCACACATACCACATCCTCTCCCTTAAAAAAGGAGGGAGATTTGATAGCATTTCACATTTCCTCAGGACACAAGTACCTTAGCACAACAGACATTCATGGACCCCTGCTCCTTCCCAGCTCTCCTCTCCACAGCCCAAGGCCACCATAGAATCATAAAGGTTGGAAAAGACCCACAGGATCATCCAGTCCAACCATTCACCCATCACCAATGGTTCACACTAAACCACGTGCCTCAACACAATGTCCAAACGTTCCTTGAACACCTCCAGGGTCAGTGACTCCACCATCTCTCTGGGCAGCCCATTCCAGTGCCTTCCACCCCCAGCTGAGCCTTCCTTATCCAACAGGGAGGCACTACTCTTGTGCCCATGACCCGGTTGCTCACCATAAGCACAAAGCTGCATCCCACTCCAGGCCCTTCCCCACGCCAGATTTCACTGACCTCACTCACTCCGATGCCGGGCTGCCACCTCTCCTACACAGCAGGGAAAGAGCCCAGTCCAAGCATTACTTCTGGCTTCCAGTTTGACCTCTGCTACCAGAACAGCAGGGCAGCTTCTGGCCCTTTTGTTACCCCCTCTACAGCTTCTAAATTTCCTCTTTGTAACCATTCTCCTTGCCTTCTGTTTCCAAAGCTTTCCTCACCCTACACCTCTGAAAGCTTTCCAGACTGTTCTCCCTTTTCTGTTTGAGCAGCAGCTACAGCACTTCCGATTTGCTACCCACCCAACACCTGAGCAGGGAATCAAGCCTGAACGCTTCGCAGCTGGGGCAGCAGCCCCTCCCTGGTGTGCTTTCTAACAGGAAAGTCCCAACACAGCAGCACCTGTGCACAGGCACACAGCACTGGCAGGAAGAAAAGACAGCAGTCTCAACCTTCAGTCAAGGTGGCGCAAAGAAGTGAAATTGTACACAAGCCAGAGAGTTTTCCAGATAAGAGATGGTTCAAACAAGTGCAGAAACGGTTCAGGTCATTAAAATCAAAAATCAGAATCCCAGACAGACCCCAAGGAGCAGGTCCTGGGAGGAGGAGGAGGAAGGGAACTTCACAGCCATGTGAACTTGCACCAACACCTTCAATGGAGACCTAAGAAGTTTCTCTCTATCACAATCCTGCTATCCACAAGGTAGAAAGCAAAAACGTTCGTGTGCTCACTTTTCCAACACGAAAGTACCACCCAAGTTTCTTAATTCCTTATAAAGGGAAAACAAAGTTCAAAAGTCAAAAAGCCTAAGAGGTGGGAGGGAGGAGGGGAAGCAGCTGGATCCTGCACTAATCACCCTAAGCCAGAAACAGCAGTAAGTGGCATGTTGCAATATTCACAGCCAAGGATAAGAGAAACAAACAGGGAGGGAGAAGCGCTTGCTCCCTGTCTGCGAGGTTATCGTGATTTATGAAAGGTTTACATTTGTCTTACCCAAACGTAAACACTACAGAACACTGCCCTCCCATCTGCTCTACGCTTTGCAGAACTCCTGCTCACAGTTCGTTCGTAGATGATGTGCAAGTCGATTTCAATTCACAGACGGGCAATGCCATCAAGTAGTAAAACTGAATACATCAACTAGTTTTATTACGAACTTGGGAAGCATAAAAAGGAAAGAAAAATACCTTGACTAGGTACCAATATCACTTGGAACACTATTGAAAAGAGCTGTTTTCAGAAGGAACTTCTCAGGATCAAGACAAAAAATGGCAAGTTTGTACCAAAAATGCCTTGGAAATCTGGAGTTTAGATTTAATGTTAAAAACAGTACAAAATCAACAACAAAAAAACCCATAAGGGCTTAAAGGGCAGATATGAAAGGTCACACAGAGAAAGAGAAAAGCTGAGCTAAATTAGAAGTTTCCATCTTTACTTTTGGAATGTTGAGTAAAAGGGTAAGGGAACAAAGGTGGAATGTTCCAGAAGCAGAGACAGCACCAGGAGGACCAACACAAACCAGAAAGGAGGGCATTCACAACAGCATTCCTTCACCAACTGATTACATTACCTGTACGGTCTAAGGCAAAAGGTTAAAGAGTGTATGTGAGTATTGCACACGATAAGAATAGAGCAGCCTTTCTTTGCCAGGCTCTACAAGCTTTCCATAAAGAGTATCGCACCATGGAAATCTTGCTGCGATCAAGGAGATGCAGACACACATCCGCTCTAACGAGTTTTAAAACTAATCCAAGTGAAAGAGCAATACAGGTGAACCCTGGAGGCTAAGGATGGGAGGGAAATCTGGTGCCGTTAAGCTACGAGTTGTCCTGGCTTTTAGAAGTGTGATCTCCATCCCCCAGAATCAACAGAAAAGACAAAAGAAACCAAGGGAAGGTAAGAAGGCTGTCCCACATCTCTGGGGAATCAGCATGCCTGGTAGCATCATCAGACTGCTGCAAACAGAAACACCGCACAGAGTGAAAGTGCCCTGCAAAAAAGCAAGTGACAAGGCAAAACCAAGTGGTTCATTTCAACAGGGAAAGGGCATGATCTGTAAGTCACGGTTTGGCTCAGCAGCTCGGACTTGTGGCGTGTAAATCATGCTCTTTGCATCTTTGACTTTTCAACTGTTTGGAACAATACATATTGCAATGCAGAGCTGCAGCCCCCTAGGATTTCTGCAGCAGGTTTGGCAAAAGATGGTTAATGCCTACAGGTCCACCCGGAGTCCTTCGTCCCTCACTGCTCCCCAGGGGGAAAGGGCTTTAAATTGTGAAGGTTCCAAAACCTTGCTTTAGGGTTACCTACACAAGCACTGCCTGTACTTGTCCACCCACTTGAAGGATAAAGAGACTTCTCTGTTACTTTGCTCACTGCTGTTTATTCCTACGAGCATTTCAAGCAAGAGCATTCAGGTGGTGGCTGGTTTTGATCAGAACCAGACATCATCTGAAAAGTCTGCACTTCTCCATTTCAACAGGAGGCTGAGATGGGACTGAAGACTCATCTTGCAAGCCACGCTAACAGAGCAGAGAGCATTTTTTTTTAGAATCACACCGTGCAAAATGCGAATCACGCGTAAGCGAGTTCAGGTATTAAAGATCCCAACGTGCACTGCTCATGAGTGAGATGAGAAGCTCAACCCCAGGTGCACGTACTGGAGCTTGTCTCCCCAGCACCACTCAGGCCTCATGGTCTGCAAAATAAGGCATTTACAGGCAGCAATCCCACTTAGCCCAAGCTGTTTAAATGGCAGACAAGGATAGCAATCAATATCTAAAATATCCTGCAGGATCCCCACGTGTGCAGCCTGCAAGGCAAAGAAAAGCACTCGAAGCCTTATTAAAAGAGAAAAGTAGTTTCTATTAAAAATAATCATTTTCTCTGAAATGAAAGTAGCAACCATTAACACACCCAACTGAGGAACTAAGCAAAGCAGTGCTGAACAGCACAAGTTTTTGTTTCTTACCTCCTCAGGTACAATGATCAAAGGGTACTTGTCCTCTGATAAGAAGTTGAAAATAACCCACACTTTAAATGCATCTTCATCACTGATCAGCAAAGGACTTTTTGAGAGGTTCTTTTTAGCACACAGAGTCCAACACATTCTGTTGAATTCAACTTTATCAAAGTTCCCTTGAACCTAAAACGAAGAAATAGAACGACGACAACAATCAGTACATAGGAATGGCACAGAATAACAGATGAAGTTTAACAGACCAAGTCGTACCAAAGCACCAACAGATTCTAGTTTGTAAGAAACATCAAGGCCTAAAAAGAGCACAAACAGCCCGCTCTGACTTCCTGCATGGGGTAAACTACACAACTTCTTCCAGCAAGATCTGCATCCAACGTCCAAATCTTGGTGAGTTAATAGCACCCTGGCTTCATGGGAAGGAGGCCACTGTGATTCAGTGTTTCCTCCAGCACATGAGCTTTAGCTCCCAAACCTTCTGCATAGACATCTTTAGTTCCAACTGCCCTTCTGTTGCACCACTGCTAAAACTCAACACAGTAAATGTGGAAACCATGAGAATGAAAACTACATCTGAACACATTAGTATCAATACTGGAACACTTGGAAAAGACCTTTAATAAGCCTTTCTGCTTAATGTTGCTCAAGTATAGCTCTTGTAAGAAAATACAAAAGTAATCTTGCTTTCTTTAACATTAATCCATCTAAAATCTTTTCCTTTTCTCAGGCTCTGATATCCTCACCTTATCCTTTATCATACCTAGCACCTGTACATACCCGTCTGTGAATTATTTACATATGTGAAAGCTTTCATTTCCTCTATTTTGTTTTTAAACCCCATTTCTGCTATAGATGAAGTATACTTATCTCTCTGCAGCTTTGCCATGCTCTTTCTTTGCCAACACAAAACCAGTAAAGTCACATTCTGCACTGTTATGGAAGTCTCTTGAGATTTTGGAAATCACAGGTAAGAAACAGGTTCATGCACCTTGCCTGGGAGCACCACGGGTAACATTCTGTGCCATTTTCTTACGATGGGCCAAACCACACAGTACTTGCACCCCAGAAATGCCCTGCTAGCTACTGTGCTCCTGGGGTGATGTGACGGAGCAGGAAACCCGCTTTCCTGCAGGCAGCAGTACTCCAGCAGTGCAGCTGGCTCTACAAGCAGCCTGTTTTGGTGGCAGCAACCACAGGGAGACGGGTGGAGTGACAACTTGTGCATAGGCCCTGGCCAGGGTAAGAGCTGCTGGTTCCTGCTTGTGACACCTGAAAGAGGCACCAAACCCAAGGCACCCCCAGCACCCACTGCCACCAGGATTTGGCAGCAGGTCTGAGGACTGCTCTGGCTCAGGATGGGGCTGTACTGCACCGGTACTCCCACGTTAGCCATCCTTCCTTCAGACCTGCGCTCGACTGTGGAAGGGACTTCATCAAGTGTCCGAGTGGCATCCAGAGCACAGACACTGCATAGAATTACTTTAGAAAGATGATCAGATGAGCACACAGGCTCCAGCTCTCCAAAAAAACTCTAACTCACCTTCACGGCTTGTTTTGTTCCATTGTTTTTTTTCCTCTAAATCATCACAGGCTGGCTTTTAAAGAAAGAATATCATTATTCTGGGGATGCTGGGAGTTGTGGGTAGAAGTAAGTAAACTAAATACTTCTCTTCAATGAGAGATACTATTTTTCCTGAACAATTCCACGTGGCAATGCCAGCTATTTCTGGTATGTACACTCTTGAAGTACATTTGTGCATGGCTGTGGGGGAAGCAAGGAAAAAAGCCACAACCAAACCCAAACCAACTGTAGAGTTGGGTCCCTGCTACAGAACTCTGGACTGTGCTACTTTAGCTTCCTTCGCTGCCAGCGTTCCAGTCCAGGTTACTACATAGCAATTACTCTGAAGTAATAATTACTCTGAATGACTGCATCTCTGAATGGGATGTAAGGGAGGTCATTCCTAAGCACTGCTTCAAAAAACTGAAAATACTCAAACAGTTTCTAAAATTATATTTCAACTCATTCACAAAAGTACCTCTAATTAACAGAACGCCAACAGAGAAACATTCCAAGCAGGAGGAACCGATGGCTAAAAGAAAAACAAGTCATAAAAAGCAACGCATATGTGTGTTTAAGGACACAAACAAAACACATGTCTTGAGATGAAGAAGTTTTCTTGTCTGACCTCACTCAAAACAATTAATCTGCCAGAAAATACGACCCGAAATTGAGAGAGCCTTCTCTGTAGTTGGGGGTATAAAGTACTGGTCCCTTTTCAGCTGCTTTGCTTTGTATGAATTCATGACATCTGTTCTGCGATCACCTCATCAAAGAACAGGCTAAGCCTTAGAAGAATGAAAAGAAGGAGTTTCTTGTTTGCTTTTTTTGGTTTGTTTTAAACAAAGGAGACGTGCCATGAATCGGTGACTTCATCCCACTGCGTGCTGCCTTTTGGCACTGACGTGGTCATCTCTGAAAGATGAGATGTCACAATCAGTCACAAAGGTGGCCTTCTGTCCAAAGACTTTCACTGATTTTCAATACTACATGTCTCAGCTCTGAAGAGACATTTACTCAGCATGAGTAATGTGAATTTAGAGACTGTTTAATCCTGTTCCTTAACGTTTTCTGTTAACTGTTAAGAGAAACCAATGGTATGGGTATATCCTGCAATTATCAGAAGCCAGAGCAGCATATAAACGAAAGCAACGCAGGAAACACACAGCTGTGCTCTTTCTTTCCACAAGAAGGCAAGATAGCTTGTCCTTTGCTTTTGCCACAGGGTAAGAAGGTGCCCCAGAGTAGCTACATGCTGTAACTTCGCACCAACAGGTTTAGGTAGCCAGGTCTTTCATTGAAGTGTTACTTAATAAATGCATTGCTGCTCAATTCCATAACTCTTCTCCCTATACACCCTTTAATAATAAAGCACGGTTACATCTGAAAAAGCCTTCTGCCTCTCTTCTTTCTTTGACTCAGTGGCTTGCTACTGCCTACAAATGCTACTAACAACAAACGCAGACTTCAGACTCTACAGCTATAATTCTTCACCCAGAAAAAAATAAGGGCTCTTATTTCAACGTGTGTACAAGCTGCTCGGTCTCTGCTGAACTTACAGGAGCTCAGACAGCCAACACTAAGTGGAAATGAGATGATAACCTTCCTAGGGACGAAGGGAGATTCTCCCACAGCAAGTAGCCAAGACAGCACGTGGGTACTGTTAGAGTGTATCTGTGGCCAGCAGCTCCCACACAGGGAGCAGGGCTCTGTCACTGAGTGGGAGACAGACAGACTAGAGACACAGAGCTTAGCCAGATATACAAAGCTTTTCTCGTTTCCAAGTTGTTGGGCTGCATCTCAGCCATGTATCATATTTTCCACCAGTATTAAGCATAGATTAAAGCAGCAGCAGAAGTCATCACAACGTGGCTAAGGAGCTTGCATAATCTGCAACTGTCACATGGGTGACTTTCCAGCAGGAGGTCACTTTAGGACTTGCTGTCTTAAAAGAAAGCAACCATCTGCGTATCTGCGCAGCCACAAATCAAAGTTTGAAGGTTTTGGGGTCAGCCTCCAAGAGAAATCAGTGGTATTGAAGCAATATGTGTGTACTGCCTAGAGCAGTCTCCCAACCAGAAATTTCAACCTAAACCTGACACACACAGCCCCCAGAGCCCAGCTCTGGCCCCGTGTTTGTCTCTGCTTGGAATAAGATGGAGAGCAGCACGGGGGAAACCTTGCTGGCTTTCCAGAGCATCCCTCAAAACACCAAACATGCAACCACAAAACTCTCCAGAGCACTCCAAGGGAAAGAACTCACAAGGCAACACTTAGCAGCACTCCCTGACATTCCCCACCACAAATACCGGGTGGGATCTATTTATTAAGATTTTTCATTAATGGACAGTAAAGATATCTTTTCTGTCCTGTTTGCAGATGAGTCTATGGCAACGTTCTTTTGTAACCATACTATGGAGTGGGGCAACCTATAGCTCCAAACACTTCCAAATAATTTCACACTGTGCTGTTTTATTAATATGAGCACATTTCTGCACAGGCACAGCATAGAGAACAATCAGATATAATAGGAAATGGAAACCAAGGAGAGAAAAATGAAGTCAAGCCAAGCATACCCTTCCATTTTAAGGCACAGACACTCCTGAGCACTGCCCCAAAACAAACCTGCAGAGACACTCACAGCCCAATGCCTTCACACCAGCGCATTTCCTGTAATCAAAGGCCTGCTATAAAGATGGCATGCTAAGGAAAGACACTAAAAAAAATGATAATGGGAAAAAGAGAACCCAAGAATCCAAAACTTACCTTTTCCAAGATGAATTTGTTTAAATAAGGCATGTAACCCTGATTGGAAACTGGTCCTTCGTCATCATCCCTAAAGTGTTCTTCCAAGGCCACTGGGTCATGGGGAACATTTAACACCGTGCACAGGTTGTGAGAAAGGACCTGGGGACAGAACAAACATCAGTGACACCGCTGTCAGGCTGCATTTCCCCCAGAGCAGAGCTGTAATCCGTGAGACCGTGAGCAGAAAATGGCACCTTCATGTCAGCGTCAGTTCTGCCCTGCAGATTTTTCTCAAGAAATGGAAAACACCAACATTTAACTAAGAGAAAGCGACTGCAAGGATTTGGCTGCTTCACGCAGTTACAGTGGCGATTACAAACAGATCCATTGCTATAGAAGCTGCCCTTTATACGCATGCTCTTACGCGTTTGAAAGCCAGGAGAGGCATGGAGAAACAAACAGCAAAGCAGCATGCACACTGTGAAATTAGACTGCTAGGGAGAGTGACCACCCACAGCTACCCTTGGAAGAAAACAAGTATCGAGGACAAGAATCCAGTATGCCACCTTTAGATCACAAAGAAACGGCCATTCCAATTCAAGTATTAACTATGGGTTTCTGTCATCTGCTTGCTTCCGAGTTACTTTTCAACATTCACCCCAAGTTTTAGATGGTAAAAGAAGAGAAAGGGCACGGAAGGGGGAAGAGTTTAGATGCGCTTCTACAATTTTTATCTTAAAAGGGTATTTGCATGTATTATGTCAAGAGCTGAACGCCCAGCAGCTCTCACGTCTGTTCTGGAGAAATGGCCTTCAAGAAGAGGCGACACGCTCCATTCGTTTTAAGGAAGTACAGAATTACTGAAAACTGACTGGTAGCCCATGCATCTGAACTGCTCCAACGCAGGCCGAGCTTTGCACGCCCGAATGGCGCCCACAACAGGAAAGCAGGGCCGGAGTACCAGCTGCTCCTCTGCCGCCGGCACTCGTCTCACACCGACACACGGACATCCCTTCTGCTTTCGCTCCGCCTCCTGAGCCGGGTCACCCCCTGCACACCGCCACCCACAGCCCTCACCCCGGGGTCGATGCAGGGTTAAGCTTCTGGGACCGCGTACCACCAGCAGGAGCTGGGTTAAGGATGCAGCTCCGTGTGCCCAAGAATGGTCTGTGCTGAAAGACATAAAGGAGAACCCAAGGCCAAAACACAGGTAAAGCAAAATTAGGCAGAGGCTGCAAAATAAGACATGGAAGCTTGAAGGCTCCGAAGTGTAGGAAATCAAACACCTGCCACACACCTGCAATGTCTTTTATTTTGTCCCCGGATAAATTAATACACATTTACTTTTCATATATACGCTAAGGAGACATACGGAGTCTAAGCACTATTTGGCACAAAGTCCTACAAAGTCAACCCAAAGTAAAAGTTCAGTTCAGCAGAGAATTCCTCTCCGCATGCTGTGAAAGCTTCCATTTTCCTTCAGAAAAGCGCACATCTCCATAAGGAACACATTTTCCTACTTGCATACTAGCACCAAGCCACTAGATAGAACAGCTGCAAAGTTACAGCACAGGAAAACAATAGCATCAGCCTTACCACAACAAGAGCTGTTATTTCCCAAAGTAGCACAACAGCGTTTCCAAGCTAGCACATTTCAGGCTACTCTCCATCAGCGGTCTATTCTCTCCAATCTATCCTTGTTTTAACAAACTGTACCGAGTGAGTCCTTGTGATTCACGTGTGGGGGGAAAAAACATGCCATCATGCATGCTTCCCCTTCTATTTAAGGCTTGGGAGGGATTCCTGACTTTCTGTGGGGGGAGGGGGATCTCACTTTGGCACCTAGGCTGCAGTTGCCAATACAGTGCCTACAGTGGCTATAAAGGCAGCTAACCAAAACGTTCTACAAATATAAGTGATTTGAGCACGTTACCACCATAACTTCAATAAAGTGTTCAATAGAACACTTTCTCGTTGTATCCCCTCCACATTACTCCTCCCCCCGGCCTTCTTGCTGCGCTCGGGCTGTCAGAAAGTTAGGTGCCTTCCGCAACCAACAACCAATTACCGGGAAAGAATTCCACTTTCAATCATTTCTAAGGGCTGCCTTATCTGCCGTCTCCTCTGTGCCCAGTGCTCTTTTCATAGCTCAGGAAATTCCTCCACGCCTGCCAAAGCCTGCCATTCTCCAGCACGGCCCAGCGCCAGCTCAATTCTTTCCTCCCAGGGCAAGCCTGACAAATTCTGCTCTGAGGTCTCGTTCCGTCTTGTTTTGTTCTTTCAGATCGCATTATCTGGACCATCGTAGACTCAGCTTTAATGATCCACTCTCTTTTGTAGAAGCTAAGAAATAAAAACAAATGGAACAAAGCAAACAAAAAAGCTCCAAACAACTAATAGCTGAGGAGTGGATTAATTAGGGTAGGAAAATCACCCCGCCATGCAGAAAATCTATCAACCGTAAGGTGGCTTTGCACCAGCGAGGGCTATTCCCCAGTGCCAGGTGGTTGCTGGGAAGCCTTCTCCTCTCCCAGAACCTGCTGTGCTCTGGATGCCCACCTAACAACCTACAGCTGTTCTGCAAAGGGTCCACAAAGACACCGCTCTCCTTTTTCCTTTTTCAATTGGAAGTTTTATAAGAGAAGTGCCCAGGGCTACTAAGGAAATACAGGAGGTGTTTTGCTATACAGACAACCCAACACCACAGGTCTCTGTAGCTAACGCTACAGGCTTTGGACGTAGCTTTACCTGGAGGGCTGAACTCCAGCCCAGCTCTATGCACTGCAGCTGCTGCCCACTGGGCCCTTCCGAAACCTCATACAAGTGGAATTGTCACCACCTGAGTGGGTCCATTTTAATCTTGCCCATAGAAGCGATCTGCATTTCTAAGAGGGACGAGAGCTCCGCTACCTCTTGCCCAGTAACACAAATTTGGCCCAAATGACAGTAGGACCATTAAGAGGGCAGATTATTTCTACAGTGGCTATTATCAGGTTCCTTCGTATTCTTCCTTTCCTTTCTTTTCCATCTTTTGGGGGGTCTCCTCCCTCCCCCGTCTCTCTTTAATGCCTGAAAACGTTGGCAGCACAGACCCCGCCAGCTCCATTCACTGGCCCCGTGTGAATTCCTTCCAGGACATTCTTGGCTCATCTCTCCCCGACATCCATGTCAGCAGCCGGCCCGCCAAAGCAGGCCCTCACAGCGCCTTCCCTTTTTCCTAATCAGCGTGAAACCAGCACCAAGCAGGCCCTTAGCACAGCCACGAGGTGTTTTGGCCAGGCCACGTCACAGCACCTCTGCAGCACAGCCTCCTCACCCACCAGACCTGGGCTCACCGACGCCAGTTTGGCCATGCCATGGCACTCACACCAAGCCCGGTTCCCAGCGCTGCGCAGTTCACCCTGGAGCCGGGCCGCCATGAGCGCAGAGTGCAGCCCCGCAGCACGACTGCGGCCCTGAGTCACCGTGACTAATTTCCTACTGCCCCTCAGTGCTGGACAAAGCCAATTGTCCCACGGGGTCCGGCCCGCTCCTCGCAGACTCTCAGCCTTTCCAGCGCCTCGCTGCATTGTTTGAAGCCTTCCTCTCTGTCTGACTGGCCCTCTCACCNGCGCTGCGCAGTTCACCCTGGAGCCGGGCCGCCATGAGCGCAGAGTGCAGCCCCGCAGCACGACTGCGGCCCTGAGTCACCGTGACTAATTTCCTACTGCCCCTCAGTGCTGGACAAAGCCAATTGTCCCACGGGGTCCGGCCCGCTCCTCGCAGACTCTCAGCCTTTCCAGCGCCTCGCTGCATTGTTTGAAGCCTTCCTCTCTGTCTGACTGGCCCTCTCACCCCGATTACACCATCCTTCCTCTTCCACCAGCCTCTGACTTCTCATTTAGCAGAAGGGCAAAGCGAAGGTACGAGGCACAGTAACTCCATAACATCCCAGTATGACTAAAGGCCAGTTTAAGTTTTCTAGGCTTCACCAGCAGCTCTGGTTGTCCGCACCGTGCCGGTGTGCCTGAGNCCGATTACACCATCCTTCCTCTTCCACCAGCCTCTGACTTCTCATTTAGCAGAAGGGCAAAGCGAAGGTACGAGGCACAGTAACTCCATAACATCCCAGTATGACTAAAGGCCAGTTTAAGTTTTCTAGGCTTCACCAGCAGCTCTGGTTGTCCGCACCGTGCCGGTGTGCCTGAGGCCACATCCTGCACCAGCAAGGCAGGGCTTGGCAAAGTCCGTCCCAATGGCAGCACATGGAGCAAAACAGCCAAATAACCCCACTGCCAAAGCAGAGAACTCTTACAGCAACACATGGAAGAGCTTCCAAAGACAGAGTAAAAACCAACTGGTACAAAATACTGGTTCCAGTATTACACATGTAGCACAAGGAGCATTGCTGGCTACTAAGCGTAACTCCATTGAAAGCCACACTCCAGTTCCAGGTGGAAAGCAGGCTGAACGTTGACACATTTGAGAAACTTCTAAAGTAAGTCCATTTTTAAATGGCAGAATGAAAGAAAGGAGGGACTGGATTTAAATGTAGGAAAGCAAGTATTTGCATGTAGCTCATACTCAAGCCTCAACAGCAGCTATAATTTCATACACCACAGTGCTACGTTAGCCTTGCTATAGCAGTGTCTGAAAGCTCTGTAACAAAATGATGATTGTGTCCATATTTAAACATGTAATTTAAGAAAAAAAATAAAAACATCTCTACTGGTGTGGAAAAATGGTAACATCTGTAGCTACAACAGCAGAACTATTGGAGATTACTTGGGACCTTCCGTACATCCATGCCAGTACCTTACACTGGATCACACAACTCAGAGATCCATGGTTGGCAAGCTTTCCTACTGAGAAGGGAAGCTCTGTGTGTTACCATACAGCATGCTGCTCTCCAGAAACAAATGGCTTTTTACCAAACTTCTCCATAATGAAAGAGTCATTAAGTCATTAAACATTTTTTGTTTTGCTGCTGATCTCTGCTAACCTGCTTACTCCAAGTCTCTTCTCTCTGCTTTATAGGGGTGCTACTCCTTATTTGTTGTAAACACAGACAAGAAACACATCACCGCAAAATAATTCCTTGGTACAACACAGCCCCAAGTCAACGAGGCAGAGCTCCTGCCCTACTGCCCCAAGAGTTACAGCTGTGCAAACACACTGCCTTCATAGTAGGATCATTGGTTCAGCATCCATGTTCATCCTCTGCCACAAAAAGGTTGCAGAAGAACACTCTCTGCCTCTTGCCAGGTTTCCTGAAAACAAACTCCTGCTGGCCATGGAGCAGCAGCAGCCTCATTTTAGCTCCCCAAATGCCACTTACCCACAAGCCTTTGCACCAGAGGCAACTGTACAGAACCACCAAGGCCCATTGCTTTTCCATGCCTTTTCACTAGCATGAAACAACAAAACAGCCTGGGAAGATGTTTGAAAGGTAACGAGGAGACACGTTTAGTTTCCTCTCCCGTTTCTGTTTTACCTTTTTTTCTACATGAGCACTTGCAGGCACAGGTTGCTAACAAGACCAGAAACTGTGCTTTGGTTTGGAAGCACATCTGTTCTTCTAGCACCCAGCATATCAGCTAATGATCACTGCACAGAAACACTGACGCCTCAGGTGGAGCATGCTGTGTGAGCCCACCAGCACCAGCCCCTTCTTCGGCCATGCCCTCACCCAGTGCCCACGCACAGCTGCTCCCCACCTGGTGACATCTCATGGGGACTGCAGCACAGCAATCACAGCCCTGCACGCGAGGCAGCACAGTGAGAGCAATGCTGCTCTAGAATGCAAGAAGGGAAAGCACTTCAAGTGAGCCAGGCCAGCCTCGCAGCCCTGCCGCCCCTACGAAGGATGGAGAAGAGGAAGGGGCTGCCCGCAGCCAGCCGCATGCTGCAGGTGCTGCATCACACTGCCCATGGCAGGGCCGATCCCCAGAGCATCCAAACCCAGCAGGCGAGGCGAACCCAGAGTCACAACAAGGAGCCACAGTTCCAGATGTCAACAGGTGTTGCGCTCTTATTCAAAATACTTGTTTATCCAGATCGCTGCTATTATTGCCCGGCCAAGGCAGCCCCATAAAGCAGGGCCAAGATGGGATCGGGCTCGGCAAGCTGCCTGGGAGCTCTCTTTAGAGCACAAACATTACTTCAGAGCTCGAGCGACGAAGAAAGGCGCAGTTGGAGCCTCTTGACTAATTCTCCTGTGTGTACCCAAATAAGAGAGCGCTGTGGAGCCCCGCTCTCCCCTTGGCAGGCCGCATCCCGCTCGTGCGCAGCCAAGCCGTAGGGCCGGACGGCGGGGCAGCCCCACAGCGGGCCGCGGCCGGGCGCCGCGGGGGCTCCGCGCGGAGGGCAGCGCCGCAGAGCCACGGGCCCGGCGTGCCGCACGGACGGCGGCCTCGAGAGAGGAAAAGCAGTTAACGGCCCCCCAGCGGGCTTCGGAACGGGCGGCCGCGTGCCCCCGCTCGGTCCCGGCCGCCCCCCCCCCGCCCCGCGCCCCGCCTTGCCTTCAGCTGCGACTTAGAGACCTTCCCGCTGCGGTCGAGGTCGAGCGCGGTGAAGGCGTGCCAGATGGCCTTCAGCAGCTCCTCCTTGAGGCCCACCATGGCCGGCCCGGCTGCCGACACCTCGCTCCCGTTGCCGCTCCGGCTCGAGTTCCCCCTTCCCGTTGCCCGCCGCCGGCAGGCCCGCCCCGCACCGCCCCGGGGGCGGGAGCCCGGCCCGGCCCGGCCGCCACAGGCGCCTCCCCCGCAGCGCTGAGGGGAGCCGGGCGCGCGCCGCAGCTCGGCACGAGCCGCCCGCTTCCCGCCGCCTCGGCTGAGGGGCGAGGGAGGGTTAGCGCCTACCCGCCGCTGCGCCCAGTAGCCGAGCAGCCACGAGGGCGAAACAGCGTGTCAAAGGGCGGCTGGGTTCGTGAAACGTCAGAGGGAAAGCAATTAAGATAGCTCGAAGTTGATAATTATTAGCTTCGAGCGTCGACCTCGTGCTTTGTATGCGGACTTCTCAGAGTAGGGAGCGAGCTTTTGTTTTGCAGCGTTGAGAGGCGGTCAGCAGCTCGTTTTTATAAGTACAATTAAACAGCAAACAAAACGCCCTATAGAAGCGACTGTGAAGGAGGAAATCCACAAGCTTCTCCTCAGTTACTCTGCATTTACATGGCACGGTTGAATCCCTTGCCAGGACTTATTTCCCACTAAGAACACAAGAAGCTCAGCTCATAGCAGCCCACGCTCCCCTGTTTCATTAACACCAGCTCCTGTAAGCCTCACCTGATCCGTCTTCTGGTGAGCTGGCCAAAAAAGAAGCCTACAAGCTAATACACTGTTTTGTGTACGTACTGTTTTACGTATATGTGGTTGAACCAACTGAGCAAAACCACTGAAGCTGAAGTTCATGCACAGACCAGCTTGCATCTGCTCAACAAAACCTTTTGCCTTTTATGTGGAAACAAAGTAGGGGGCTAACTGCATCCACAGCTCAAGTGGGACTGGGGGTTATTTTAAGCAACGGTCCCATTGAAGTGGACTGCTCTGGGTCTCCCTCCATCAAACAATCTGCATTTAAAACCTCTGAAGATAACATTGGCACAGCCTGCAGAACACTAATTAACAGCGATCACGCTTAACCACAAAGCCCGTGATAGCACTGAAAAAGCTAACTTGCTTGCATTATTCACGGGACAAAAGTAAGCTGTGATGCAACTTGACATGCTTCTGCTTTTCTTGGAAGTTGAGATCTCAGCAATTCCATTTTACAGGCCGGGCTTATTCTAACCTTGTTTGCTCACCCTGGTTAAAGCATGACTGAAGCGTGTTGGGGAGGTGAGGAAGGGAAAATGGCTCAGTCTCAGAGTGACTCACTTTCAGGAAAAAGCTTTACTTAGACCCTGCCGAGGCCCAGCCCTAAGAGGTCAATCACTTCTCTCTTCCTCCTCCCTGCAGAAGCTTAATTACTCATTACCTAAACATTTAGGTATTTGTCTGGGTGGTTCTAATGAGAAAAAAGATTATGCGTTTAAACTGTCACTAATTTCGTCTTCTGCCACTGAGTCACTTAAAACGTCATCAGGGAAAGAATTCAGACACATCGGTAACTTTCAGGTTTTGCTCACTGTTAACTCAGAGAAAGTCATCCTGAGCAGTGCCTGGAAGAGCCGTTTTCATTCTCAGCAAAGCCACGCCGAAGCAAACAGAAACCGAAGACCTTTAACAATACTTCGTAGCCTTTTCTGCAAATAACTATTTCTAGCACTTGTCATTTCACAGCAAAACTTCAAGAGAAAATAAAATCTAAAGCAAATGCCAGTCTCAAATCATCAACATGTTGCAGTTTCTGAATGGAATAGCCCTACTCTAAAAGGTCTCAAACACTGAAGGCAGGGTGAGAAGAAGCAGGAAGCATATTTGGCAGGATACTGTCATCGGTCCTCAAATCTCTTGGTGAATTTATTTCTTCAGTTATTTTAAAATCCATTTCATCTCTGGCCTTACAACACGTGCCCCAAACGTTCCCACTGAAACTATGTAGAAATTAAGTATGAGAATTATTTTAGGTGAAGTATGCAGCAGCAATGGATACCAACTGCAACGTTAGCTCAGTCTCA